>JAWQFJ010000218.1:28840-49666 GCA_034096865.1 Theodoxus fluviatilis | reverse complement strand
GTGTGCTACCGTGTGATGCGTCTGCACGAAAATCACCCTGAAGAGCTCGTCAAGCTTTCCTGACAATCGTGCTTATAATAATAATAATAATAATAATAATAATAATAATAATAATAATAATAATAATAATAATAATAATAATAATAATAATAATAATAATAATAATAATAATAATAATAATAATAATAATAATAATAATAATAATAATAATAAAAAATAGCATTAATAACGCGCATTTCTTGCAAGAACTCAATGCGCGCGCATAGCCACATTTACACACAGTTACTCGTCAGCCATACTACATAGCACAACACTCGTACGACTATAATACCAGAACTTGAAAAAACTAGAAGGTTATAGAAAAGCAAGACGAAACATATGGGTTTTTAACTGAGATTTAAAAATGGACTTGGTTGGTGCATCACGTAGGCCAGCCGGCGGGGAATCCCAGACACTAGGGGCAATGAAATTGAAAGTACGCTCTCCGAAAGACTTGGTACAATGCTTTGGAATTTTCAGAAGCTTTTCACTTGATGAGCGGAGAGAACGGGAAGGGTGATAGGTACAAAGGGAGGCCGAAAGATATGCCGGAAGGATTGAATCAAAATGACGTTACGCCAAAACAGCAATTTTGTACTGGCAGCGGAAATTAACGGGAAGCCAGTGTAGATGTTTCAGGAGGGGTGTCACATGATCGCGCTTGCCCTTCATAAGAACCAGAGGTGCCGCACTGTTTTGAACTCGTTGCAGACGGTTTAGATGTTCTGCCGGAAGACCCTGCAGGTTCTGCCAGGTGCATCAGTCTATCGACGAGGCCAAGACGATTGTGCAGTGTGCCTTTCAAGGCTTGATGGCATTGGACCCGTGGACGCATCTGCGGTCATTCAGCGGCTCATGAAGGGAGTGGACGGGTCGGAGCATGTACGCACATGGTGCGACGGTTGTGCTCAGCCCCTAACATCTTGGATACCGTGTTCGGCGTGTGCACGTGCAGCGTGCTGCCCTGACTGCTTTTCGCGGACAGATCATCGGAAACATGACAACACGAAGTAGAAAATACTTTCGTGGCTGCCGAGCGGTAAGAATGCTTTGCCTCAGAATCAGTGATGGACTTGACATTTGAACATGCAACATTTCTTCCAGTATAGGGAACCCTGCATCGTAGCTTTTGTCCTTCATTTGTGATCTTGTTGACAAAAATAGTTCAGAATTATTGCTCGGTGTTGGTTGCGGTTGATGAATAGTTTGTGTTTATTTTGTTTTTATTTACTTGAGGTCATTTACTTTGAGAGCCTGGGCCTGTAATGACTGTAAGTCACTAGGCTGTATGCCCATGCCGACGCGCAGCACTTGACAAGTTGTCTACGAACTGTGACCTTGCCACACCGCATGTGGTCTCTCGCTGCTATCAGTCCCAAAACAAATGTTTGCGCCATTGTCAGAGGAATTGGTCTTGCTTGCAAGTTGGAAATAGTTGTTGGAAATGGTATTAATATAAACTATGATGTATGTTAGTGGTTTTTAATAGTTTGTTTTATTATTGTTGTTGTTATTATTATTATTATTGTTGTTATTGTTATGAGGCTGACGATCTGTCATGACACTATCATAGCACTTTTTTTTTCCTTTTTTTTCATAGCACTAATTGTAGATAAATCAAGGAAGAGAGAATGTGGCTGACAATCTGTGCAACTCTCCTTCAATCTAACCATAGTTTAGGGCGAGTCGTGGATTATCCGGCCACGGAAGCGTTCGTGGTTCTATTCGCCTCTAAAGGACGAGCAAGAACAAAATACTGCGTTTATACCTGGTGGGAAGGTGCGTGTAGGTTGATGTTACGTTGGTCCCCTCCCCCATCTACACCGCTTCACAGGCCAAAGCCGGCTACAAAACTTATATGAACAATCGGCGAAAACTGTCTGTTAAATTGGTTAACCAAATAAACATACATTTTACAGACTACTTTACACTTTCCTGAAGAGAACATGATTTATTATCTGTCATGACGACCAGACTCAATGTTCACGATGTTGGGCTCGTGTTCTGACTTTTGTCACGACTCAGTTTGTTGTTTTTTAATTTTTAGGAATTTATAGACAAAAATATGTTGTGGCGTGTGTGGTTACTTTAAGTCCACCTCGGCATGATGCACCTTTAGGTGTTTTTGCGACGTCAGCGCTTCCTCTCTCGGCGTTTTGGGGACGTTTTGCACCTGGTTTTTTTTATAGTTCTGCAGCGTCTCGTGCAGAACGGTTTTTTCGTGCATAATTTTTTTTGCGTCCAACGTCCTTATATAAAGGGTAACCTTTTCTTTTCGAGAAGAGAGAAGATGGATTGATAATAAGAAATGGAACTAAGAACTGTTAATGTTAAGACCGCTGGGCGGTTTTTAATTTGTAAATGTTTTTTTATATATAATTTTCAGTTGTATGTTCATTGAATGAATGAGTTTTGTATTGGAAAGGTGTTCAGCGTAATTGATTAATTGTTTCACATTGGTTTCGGTGTGTGGCGTCTTTGTCTTTAAATGTGATTAGTGACTGAGGAAGGAATTTCTCTTATTTTATCTTATTTTATTTTTACTGTTCGGTTGGGGGTCGAGCCACCTTCCACCTACCCCAACCGCGACAACCTTTGCTTGGTAAAGTACACGATAACAATTGCACTTTTGTTATCCGGATCAACTGGGAAATCCAGTCTGCGCTAGGATTAGTCAGACACTTCCCGGAATCCTATCACTTGCAACAAGCTCTTGTTTGTTCCTGTCATCTGCTCTTTACGGGAAAATCTAAGAACAGTACACGGAACACCAAGCAAAAAGCAACGTTCAGTGAACTTTAGGCTGCAGGAAGAGCGTTTCCTTGAAGGCAGGCTGCACTGTGTTCTCACCCTCTTGTAGAGATTCCCTGTCGTCCTTAGATGAATTAAGTCTTGAAACGTGCTTATGATCTATTGATGTGTTTGACTCTAACGACATTTCACGAACTTTTTTGTCGGAAGAAAGTATTTCCAAGTTGCCCAGGGTTGAGAATATTTCGAATGTTTTGCCTTCAAGGAAACGCAGTCCTCTCAGTCTGAAAATAGGTATGCTGTGGTGCAGTGCTACTCACTTGCTGACCGCTGTGACGAAGGCCTGGTGGCTGTCTGGCTGGGCTTCCCACACCAGGGGGTCTGGCCGTGAGGACAGTTGCTGTAGCCACGCCTCGTAGTCTGCCTCTTCTCTGCCGCATAGGATCACAACCTCGGGGTTGTCTCGAAAAAACTGCAAATGAAGGAGAGAGGACGTCTACTCATTGTTGAAAATGCTACGTATAGGAAACAGAAACCAGGAAACCGGGCCAGGAAGGACAGAAGGAAAGAATGGAACCAATGTTTCTATCAATATTTAAATATCTCAATAAACACAACTGCCGGAAATGTCAGGGCGTGCGGGTCATTTCATCTTTCAGTGGAGATGCTAAATTAGGAAACACTAAAACAACTGCTTAGAAAAACCTTCTCATCATGTGGATCAATCATTTTATATGATGGATAGATATTATACTTGAAGTATTGAAAGAACGTATGCTTAAAAGCAGCGCTGCCTGCTAGGCAGAGTGCATTACCTTGACGCGCTGCCTGACGTCTTGTGGGTCTGTGCCTTGAAGGTTGGGCAAGGCCACCAGCAGACTGGGCTGACGTGCCAGCAGTCCTTGCAGCTCTGACGTCACGGTCTCTTTAGCTTTTATCAACTGGTCTGCCGCCTTTACCAGTGTGGAGCGACCTCTAGGGGCTGCTGCGGTGCCGATGTCGTCAATGGCTTTTATTTCCACGATGACGATGCCGTGCCTTTCATGGTATATTATGACGTCTTTCTCACGCCCTTCGATCTGCAAGCTGGTGAAAATGAAGGCAGGAGGGTCTCCAGGGCGGGCTGCCTTCTGCAGCTGTTCGAGAAGCATGGTGACCACGCGTGCCTCGGCCTCCTCCCCCTTCACTTTGTCCTTGGCCTTGTCCATTTTGTCTTGGTCTGCCACCTTCACCATGGCATGTTTCTTATCAAGGGGAGGCATCACTGGATCTTGAAGAGCCTTTTCTTTGGTTTCCTTGAAAACCTTGGGCTTGGACTTGATGATGGGCGGAAAGACGTAGACGGTTCCTTTTTTGTAGGATGAGTCGAAATCAACTTTCTGATTCTGCAAGTAGCAACACAAATTCATGATCAAATAGAAAATTGCACAATGTCAGAAATGTTTTGCATGTGGGTTTTTTATGTTAGGGAAATGCTGATCTCTACGTAACGCCATTCTTTTTCTTTCCAAAGTCGTTGTTTGCTTGCACATCACAAAGTCACTCTTATATTACACTAGCATTGCTTCATTTAAGTTAAGATAGAACACGTGGGAATAGAGTACATTGTGTAGACACTACGGACTGGAACTTAGTCTGTGGTCAGTTGGTGTCCACCATGAGATGCATTCAGCAAAAGATGTTGGACGGCTCCGGTTTTCAGTAAAGCAACTTATCATTACTAACATTCCATCTCGTCATTTCAGTTTGCTCACAGTCCCCATGTCCAAGGTGCTGTAGCCATTCACTGCCGTATCTCATCCTTCAATTCCCCCCTTTTCTCCTTTACTTCCATGTCATCACTCTCATTGCATGATGAAATATTCCCTTGAAATCATACTCTCCACTCTCTGGTAATTTTCCGACTGACGCTCCCAAAATGCATGTGTGATTACAACTCAGGTTTGAAAATCTGCACTATCCCTGTCACCAAGAGGCTGATTTACCAACACAGGAGCATCTTATCTGGAGAGTGACTCGTCCCACAAGAGTCTCCAGGCAGAAGGCAGCAGTCCCAGGCGTCCCTGGTTCCTCCATGGCCTCTCCTCTCTCTACGTGGCCTGTCCTCCGTCTGGCCTGCTGGCCCGACTCACGCGACGTCATCAGTTGTCTAAAGCGAGGCTGTTGCTGCGTGTCTCTACGACCAGAGTGAGATAAAACGGAAGCTCGGTTCTCACCTGAGCCATGCTGCTGGCTTGGGAGGGAGGTGTTGTGGAGGAAGAGGACGCAGCCATGACTGCAGCAGGTCAGAATGCTGAATGGGAGTGCTGGCGGTGGTCACTGTTCATGCGATGCTGGTGGAGGCTGGTCTGGGGGGATGGAGGGTGACAGCAGCCTGGCAGTGGAGCTACTCAGACCTCTGCCTGCCCCACACGGACTGCACTGCCAGGCGTGGAGGCTGCCTGCACAGAGGACTGCACTGCCAGGTGTGGAGGCAGCCTGCACAGAGGACAGCACTGCCAGGCGTGGAAGCAGCCTGCACAGAGGACTGCACTGCCAGGTGTGGAAGCAGCCTGCACAGAGGACTGCACTGCCAGGTGTGGAGACAGCCTGCACAGAGGACTGCACTGCCAGGTGTGGAAGCAGCCTGCACAGAGGACAGCAAGTCAGATGCCACTGTGGCTTCATTGGTGGTGGATCTCACAGTTACCTTAGCATTCACACACATCACATTAAGTCTGAAGAAGGAGAGGAAAGAGGAGGAGGATGGGGAGGAGGAGGAGAAAGGGGGGGGGGGAGAGAAAAGGAGAAAGACGGGGGAGGAGGAGGAGGAGGAGGAGGAGGAGGAGGAGGAGGAGGAGGAGGAGGAGGAGGAGGAGGAGGAGGAGGAGAAAGAAGAAGAAAAAGTGGAAGAAGATGGAGGAAAATAGAAGAGGAGGGAGAGGAAGAGGAACGAGAGGAAGAAAAACAAGATACCTATGTGGCGTTTGATATAAAAACCGCTGGCGCTGAACCTCCAGGTTTTGGAGAGAAAAAAAGAAGATCGGGTTCGAACCCGCAGCCTCCGAGAAAAGAGGAGGAAAAATCGCACACACACACAAACACAAAAAACCAGGTCGGGTTTCAACCCATAACCCCTCGAAAAAAGAGAGAAGAAAAAAAGTGTCAGCGCAGAATCGAACCTGGTCATGCATGACCAAGAGCCCAATGCTCTACAAACTGTGCCATTGAAGACTTGTATGTATTTGAAGCATTTATAACGACCTTGTCATAAAAACCCCCGTGGTTCGTATTTTGCACTGTAAATTGTAGAAAAATGGATGATAGCATGAACTGTTTGGTATTTCATACGGATCTAA
Source organism: Theodoxus fluviatilis (assembly GCA_034096865.1). Classification (NCBI taxonomy): domain Eukaryota; kingdom Metazoa; phylum Mollusca; class Gastropoda; order Cycloneritida; family Neritidae; genus Theodoxus; species Theodoxus fluviatilis. The sequence goes on along the minus strand of JAWQFJ010000218.1, from coordinate 43,538 downwards.
CCCATCAACGTCAATATTCTTCTCGTAGTATCGCATTTTGGCGTCTGCTGGTAGAGGTTCAACATATATCGAAGCGTTTTGCTGAAGTAGGAAAGATAACTCTGTTTGACTCGATGTCATTACGCTGAAATGGTCGTTGTCCCCAACATTTCCGGACAGAGTACTCGGAGTACTCTGTCTGATCGAACAGAATACTCGGTGTTTGAAATCTCTTCCTTACAGTCACGTGACATACCGATGACCATGTAATATATCGCGACATGTTCTTCACTCGGCGGTCTCGTTCTCGTTCAAAGATCTATTTCACTCAGAATGTCGATCAATATAGGGCAACGTACTTATTTTTTAAATCAGGGATTGATTAAATCATCATATTTTTGTGACACTGAGACCAGACCATCAAAACAATTAGCACTAGGCCTTGAATCAAATCGTCGTACGAGATCTTACGTTGACTGCAAATGTACAACAGTGCCGCGTGATTGTGTCGACATTCAGTTAGTTCGCTGGGCAATTCCAGGCTTTTAACCAGCGAAGGCAACGATCTAGATGGTACATATACTTTACCGGTTTCACAAATGGAATGAATTTGACGCCAACACAGCGTAGTATCGCTTTTTTTGCGTCTGCTGGTAGACGTTCATCATACAAAGAAGCCAAATGTTGTTTTGTGAACGTAGGAAAAGAGTTTGACTCGATTAGGCTCTTACATCTATTGACTATCGAGGGAGGTGCTTCCGAGTGTACGAAATCCATTATCCTCAAAATTCTACTTGCAAATGACGTCACGTTATTAATGACGTCAAACATTACGCAATTTCGCCATTCTATGAACCGCGTATTTGGGGAGGCGCTCTGGAGTGTACGACCTTAAAAAACCACTTTCTCTTCAAGCCTCGATTCTGAAAATTTGATACATTCAATCGGACCTAACTTTCAGTTAGTGTGCAAAATCTCAAGGAAATCCGTCCAGTAGTTTTTGTGATATAAGCCGTGGAGTCGGGACAGACACACACACAGACAGATAAAGTCTGTAGGACCTCCAGTAAACCTGGAGGGATAAAAACCGCTGGCGCTGAACCTCCAGGTTTTGGCATATTTAAAAAAAATTGAAAAAGATCGGGTTCGAACCCGCAACCTCTCGAGAAAAGATGGGGAAAAAACACACATGAACAAAAACACAATAAACCGGGTCGGGTTGGAACCCACAACCTCTCGAAAAAAGAGAAGAAAAAAGTTTCAGCGCAGAATCGAACCTGGTCATGCATGACCACGAGTCCAATGCTCTACCACACGAGCCATTAGACTTAGAGAATTGATATGACACTGAGACAAAAGTTCGCCACCCTAAAGTGGACAATGCTGGTGAAAAAAAAATCTATATTTTCATTTGTTTGTTTGTGTTTCATGAAAGTGTTGTGTATGAAGTATCTTTATTTATGGATAAAAAGATAATAGTTGTTGTGGGTTTTCTGTAATTCTTTGTTAATGCCGACGCTGGACATCTGATGGTGGTTACAGGAGGACAAAAATGTAAAGCTATTTCTGATTTGAAGAAAAAATTGCGCGATTGCCTAATGCTGAAAACCAGCAAAATTGAAACGTTCTCCGCCAACTGTGGAACAGAACGAGTCAATCCTGTTAACACGATGCATAACTGGTAGGTTTTTAGGCTAGATTCGCTTCGAAAAGTTGCAGATAATCTGATGGTGTTAGACTGCAAGTGTAACTTTTCTGACTTGCATTCCACTCAACACATTTTTGACTTGGTGGACATGTACTCGATTAATTGACTCGATTAAATTGAACTGATGTATTTGATATAAATTTGTATTAATCCTGAAAAATTATGAAATCATACTTCATTCATTCGCGCATTAGTCTTGGCAGCGTTCAGCGGACGAAGTAAACATCAAACTACTTGGACCATAACGTCAGAGCGAGTAGCAGACGAAACTATCACCGTCACGTGACACAAACCGGCCAATCAGAAGCGATGACGTCGGATGTGAAATTCCTGCTATCTTACGGTGGTAATAATCGGACAAAGTCTGAATAATCTGAGAAAGAAACTCGAATTGGTTCATTATTTGTATGAATGCGAGTTTTTTGGTCGACTTCGGTAAATTTCGCGCTGCCTCGCAGTGATGATTGTATACGAAGCTGTCGTCTGATAGGCGAAAGCGATCCGCGAAGCCAGCGAAGTTTCGACCATGATATGAAAGGACAAAATCGCGATAGGTCGTATCAGGGTCGATTAAAAACGCTAAAACGATTGTACTACACAATTGTAGGAAAATGGATGATAGTTCATGAAATTTGAGTGGTCTTGTACATTTTAGGATACTCAAGGTCTATTTCAGGTAAGTTTATTATCGATTCACTGCCACTAGGCCACACGAACAGAACTTGGTAGTACATGTACTATTGAGTGAGGAGAAGAAGAATTCGTGGTGACCTAATATAGGCTTACAAATTGTAAAATGATCTCGTAGACGTGGAGTGGAGCGACTTCTTTAAGTCACCAAGTTGTGCCAGTACAAGAAATGCAGACAAAAAGTATTTGTTCAACGTAGACGTTCAACATACGAAGGACTCGATTTCGATCTAAAACTGTGTAAAAGGTTACCCATAATTTCTGCTGTTACGTCAATTGAAATGTAGAGACAGAGAGTGGACACACAGATATAATTCTTTCTCCTTTACCAGTGTTCTCAAATTCAGTGTTCATCATTAAACAGCTTCAAAAACAGAATTGACACGATGTTCAAAGACTACATGTACTGTGATGATGTTGGCCACCCGCTGTTGCCACGTATACCACTCTCTGCCACTCATAAGCCACCGGAAGAAAAGTATAGAGAATAGGCACGATCTTTTAAGATCGTTAGTACTAGGGTAGTAAAAAGTGAGAGTAGCCATAAGTACTGATCAAAAGATCAGATAAAGGCCTCGCGGCCTAAGACATCTGAGGACATATATCTATCTATCTAAATTCATTCTCTGTCCTCGCAAATGACGTCACGTTATTGATGACGTCGCACATGTTGGAATTTCGCCATTCCATCAAATTGCCTACCTCCCCAGGTGTTTCGAAATTCTTCTCCTGGCATATAGGATCGAAATTGTACTTGCAAATGACGTAACGTTATTAATGACGTCAAATTTGGCTATTCCATCAATTGTCATTTCAATCATTTTTCGACCGATAATTTCGAGAATACGACCTTAAAAAACCACTTTCTCTTCAAGCCTCGATTCTGAAAATTTGATACATTCAATCGGACCTAACTTCCAGTTAGTGTGCAAAATCTCAAGGAAATCCGTCCAGTAGTTTTTGAGATATAAGCCGTGGAGTCGGGACAGACAGACAGACAGACAGATAAAGTCTGTAGGACCTCCAGTAAACCTGGAGGGATAATGTAAAGCAATATAAGCCATGGGTTGACTTGTTCAAGCTCATTGCAGCTTGCTCTAATTTCTTCTGGTAATCTACAGATTACAATGGGTTTCTCTCCACAGATAGAGAGGGCAAGCTGTGGAGAAAATATACTGCAAAAAATACAAACAGCATCTGCATATAATCAGTGGTGGAAGCTCTGAAAAGTGTGTTGCCTTCAAAACCATACTGAAACAATATCCAGTCTGATACACAAGAGATCATAATGTTCATGAAAGTTAAACCATGTGCTTTCCTGCAAACAGCAATCAAGCTATGCAAGTACTAAAGAGTGTCCACCCAAATTTTCCTACTGCTACAAGCATATGGAAGTCATAAGCCTGCAGCTTTCTTCTCCATCACCTCATGTGTGGAGTGCAGTGTGCTCTTGCCTCAAATGCACAATGTCAGACTTAAATGTGTCCCTAAAACAGATCACTGTACAGTTCATCTAACCTTTCAACAGTTACACATTCAACAGTGAGTACACACACACACACACACACACACACACACACACACACACACACACACACACACACACACACACACACACCACACTTGAGACATGACCAATATCTTCTGCATAACATGACCACTTCCAGTTCCACAAGAAAGTTCATAAGCTAGTGTTGTCTGCCATCTGTGTGCAAGCCTACTCAGTAGAGACCAGCCATGGGGAAGAGGTCAGTTTGCTAGAAACTCAAACACCCATGACAGAGTAGGACCGGGGAACACTAGTCCAATCACTGTGTTGGGGACTGGGGGAATTTTTTCCCAAGAGCAAAACCAGGAAGAGGAAAAATGAAGTGTGTGTGTGTGTGTGTGTGTGTGGTGGTGGTTGGGGGGGCGGGGTGTGGTGAGTGGGGGAGTGAGTGGGTGGGTGGATGAGTAAGTGAGTGAGTGAGTGAGTGAGTGAGTGAGTGAGTGAGTGAGTGAGTGAGTGAGTGAGTGAGTGAGTGAGTGAGTGAGTGAGTGAGTGAGTGAGTGAGTGAGTGAGTGAGTGAGTGGGTGGGTGAGTGGGTGGGTGGGTGGGTGGGTGGGTGAGAGAGTGTGAGTGAGTGAGTGAGTGAGTGAGTGAGTGAGTGAGTGAGTGAGTGAGTGAGTGAGTGAGTGAGTGAGTGAGTGAGAGTGTGAGAGTGAGTGAGCGAGTGAGTGAGCGAGCGTGAGTGTGAGTGAGTGAGTGAGTGAGTGAGTGAGTGAGTGAGTGAGTGAGTGAGTGAGTGAGTGAGTGAGTGAGAGTGTGAGAGTGAGTGAGCGAGTGAGTGAGCGAGCGTGAGCGAGTGTTAGTGTGCTTGTGTGAAGTGGGGTGGTGGTGAATTATATAAGAGTTGGGTAATGATGAACTAGGACAAAACTGGAGGAAATAAAGGATGGGTGGAGTTTTGGAGGGGTTGGTGTGGGGCAGTTCTAAAGGAGTAGAAACAGGAAAAAACAGGAGTGGGGGTGGTAGGTGGATTTAAGTAAATGAAGGAAACTAGGACTGGAAATGGATAAGAAGCCTAAGTGGGGCAGGCTGGTTTGAAGACAGGAGTGAGGATTCATGTTCATTCAAGAAGCAGAATCAGGAAGTGGTGGTTTTTGTGAGGGATTTTTTTTGGGGTGGGGGTGGGGTGAGGGTGAGGGAGATGAGGGACAGTGAGGTGAAAGAGAAAGAGAAAGAAGGGGGGAGAAATTGGTAAAAAATGAGGAGGTAGGTGAAAATTAGTCAACCAAAGCAAGCACTGTTCAGCTGTCCAGGAGGGGTCTTGTCCCTTGGCCTGCCAAGCCATAAATCCGCCACCTTGTCATCTCCATCATGCAACGCTGCCTGCCACCTCTACCTTGTACCCTGTTGGGGAGCAGGGACAGTAGAGAGAGAGAGAGAGAAGAGGAACTAGGAAAAGGGAGCATAGAAGCTGACGTCAAGGAGCATAGGAGTAGTAGTCACGGAGCTTAAAGAGCAGGGGAAAGCGCATGGGCTGGGAGCATGGTACCAGGAGACTGAGTGCATAGGAGCCGTGTTCAGACCAACCAATAACTTACATAACAGGTGTCCTGAGGGAGCTAAGTGGTGTTAATACATGGGTTTATGTAGGACAGAGAGCAAGATAGGAATGGTGGGGAGTTAGACTGAGAGGATACAGAAACTCTACTGAGGGACCACAGCCGTGATAATAACAGTGTCAAAATACAAATCAATTACATCACATACGGAAACTACGTTAATAAGACGACAGGAGCAGAAGAGAGGGAGCATTCTAGCGTACAACTGGGAGACAACAGCTGTAGAGAGAGAGAGAGAGCATGGCAGCATTGGAGTGGTGAAATTTGTGCCCCTAAAGAACACATTCGCATAAGGAGGTGTAGATGGTCCAGTAAGCTAAGGTGTTGGACTTTGCAGCGAGGCGCTGTCCCATGGTTCAATCCTAGGGGTGGGACTCTGGGAGAGATGGGGGGGAAAGTTAAAAAATATCATGTTGATCAAAAAAAAAGTTACTGTTATGTTACCCTGTCTTGTCACTTTGTCTGATATGAATGAATGAATGAATGAATGAATGAATGAATGAATGAATGAATGAATGAATGAATGAATGATTTCACATGAATGTATAGGTGAACATCAATTGATGCACCTGTTGGGTAAACGTTCAGACGTGCCAACAAAAATGACAGTTGTGATGTCTAACATCAAACCAACCCAATAATAAACCTTTCCTCTTAATTCAAGACAAGAGTGCTTAGGATTAGATTCTTCAACGTCTCTGGAACTCGTACATTCACCAGCCCTTTAATGGAAGAGGCGGGCGAGAGAGAAACCACTACAGACATTAGCAACCTTGGCATATGGACTCCCTGGAAAAGATGCCAGCCAGGCCGACAAGAAAATGTTGGCGGTAACAAAGTTAGCTTCAATGCTGTCTAGCTCAGCCAAGGGGAGCCTGACCGCTATTTTTAGTTGTGCCCTAACTGACCAAAATGAGCGTAAAGAGGAAGTGTCCGGTTCCCTGGCCAGTGAGGAGAAGAAAAACGGACGGGTCAGACCTACAGGTCGCCAAGAAGAGGAGTGGTATAGTCAGTGCTTCAGATTGTTTTCAGACTTCATGGGCCCAATGACCCATGGCCAGGCAAAATGATGGGTCAATTTTGAAAAACATGGGTCATTAACAATCGAACCTTTACTTCAAACCGAATGACCCTCCACCCCACACATGACACCCCTACAGCATCCCGCGCCCCCCATACACACACAAATGAATAATTAAAAAAGCAAAAAAAATAAAAAATAAACAACACATGTCAAGCTGTGTGTCTTTCAATTGTTTAATTGTCTCTTTTAACATTTCGTTCTGTTGACACAGAGTCATGATCACTCAAAACCCACTCTATTCTTTCTTGGTAGCATGATGTTTTGTTTAAACAAACTTGGTTTTAGGGCCTAACACAATGAAATCTAACAGAGATCTGCTTCAACCAGTCAAACACAAAATCACTCCTCTAGTATTCGCTCATTCACCTTCTTTCCGGAAGTTTGACGCATACAACCTTACACTCTCACAGTTCACATTTCCACAACCGATATCATCAAGAGCAAAACGACGCAAAACCCAACACGACAGCGAGCCTGACTATCACTTCAGGTGACACTAGGTTTACGGTACTGAACCCATCCCACCCACCCACCCGCCCCTCTCTTTTTATTCTTCTTCTCCGCTCTAGATCTCTTCCCTCTTTAAACCCGCCCCACACCTATCCCTCTTTTATCCCTTTTTCCCCCTTCTCCAGTCTAGATCTCTTGCCTCTTTACGGTTTACCCCCTCCCCAGGCCCTCCTCGCGACGAGTTCGCGGCACTTAGCTATTTTTAGAGACGACAGTTTGCTAGATCAGTTCAGTTCAGTTCAGTTCAGTTCTGAACTTGCTAGATCACTGACCCACTAAACGATGGAGGCGGGGGAGGAAAGGGAGGGGGATACACATGCCGCCTTGCCGACATCTAAGAGAAGAGGGAAGGGGGAGAAAGGTTGGAGCAAAGACGTCTTTGGTTGGAGTGCGGGAGGCAGGAGTTGGAAGGGGCGTGGGGAAAACACGTGCCGGCTGGCTGATCTGGGAGAAGGGAGAGAAAAAACGATCGCTTCAATTTTCAGCTAGTAAGAGATAAAAACTAAACAGTTACCGCTTGCTTTATTCTTGCAAAACATTGAAGACAACGTCAACTGACGTTGGTTTTCTTCAGTTTCTTTTCTAAGCCTTTTCTTCGGTGGCATCTTGATTCCGCACACGTGAGCGAGTCTGTGCAAGGTAAACTGATAGATGTTCGCTGATTGGTTGTCTGCTGGCTGTTAGCCAATCACACAGAGCGATGCATCGATGCTAGGCAAAGCAGCAATTTGGCGTCGATTTGGTACTCCGTGGTGTGGCCACATGTGCTTGGTGTGGCTTAGTGGTACAGATGGACCGAGGATTGATACAAGTTGGCGATTTTTATGACGCGCCCGGCTGGCGCATACACATTGAAAGTAACGCGCCATTCTGATAAAATATGCGCCAATGGCGCGGGCGCGCCAACAATCTGAAGCACTGAGATGGTAGACAATAGTGAGACGGATGGGCAGTTCTATGATTACCCCGCTCCCATTACAACAGCATATAAAAGGAAACCAAGAGGAAAAAGAACGAGCATATGGAGGGAAAAAACCTTCCTCAAATTTGTACCACTGTTAAAGTGCCCAATAAATGTCAACGCACTCACATACACTGATACAGTGCATGCAATTCCTGTCTGAATACGAAGAGAGGTCAATTTGAAGGCAGAAACTTTAGACAGTTACCTAATGCTCGCACTTATTGAGTTAGCTGGGAAGGTATGTGTGAAATCAGGGAGAGTGTAAGACCCACATACACCGAAGAGGTGAGGTCAGTAAGGGCGTGCGGGTGGGCGTGAGTGGGGTAACATGCTTCTCATTAAGCACCAGCTTTCTTGACAAATCATGAGGTAAAAACAACATATAGGCTGCCAAATGATGTCCTATATTCTGAGCTGGTTAGTGGCAAACTAAATGCTAGTGTCCTTCAGCGCTACAAAGACTGCCTTGAAGGGACCTAGACAGCCAGTCCAGGAAAACACCGCCGGCCGATGTCCTGCAGAGTGGTAGTCATGGATACCAGCGTTTCGACTATCAACATCTACTTGCGCTTGACAGCACTCGAAGAATTCTAAAATGGCACTCACTGATTCCCAAATCCAGCTGCTTTCTGTGCCAATTTTCGGCATGATTCACGTCTTCGCCAACATCTACGGCATACTACGCTCGTTGTTTGGGAGTGAGTGCATGCTTGCGCACACGTGCGCGGTTGCTCACGTCGCATAAAGTGGAAGAGCAAGAACCTCATTATGACAGCCAGAAACCACGAGGAAACAGATCATTTGTCTATTTTGAATAAGAACCTGACCAAGTCCATAATCAAAATCCGTGAATGAAGGGCACATTTGAAAAAAACTTATAAATTATTGTAGGCCTAAATCATAATGTGCAGAAAGGGCACTGCCCAGTTGCACAGTACAACATATCTGCTACGGTAAGAAAGGCGCATACAGTGAGCAGTAGTGTGGGAGGGAGAAACGGGTGGTAATTCCCAATTCCCAATCTGAGCTGTTGGAGAAGTGCGTGTGGGTGGGGGACTGCGACAAGATTCCTTTGCCCTATCGCTCCCAGCAAAAAAGCACAGCTCCACGTACAATGGTTGCGTCACTCAGACCACCAACCACTAGGAACTCAACTTTTACGGCTTTCCTTAGTGTGGGTTCCACCAGATTTCCAGCTGACCCACGCAGCTGGCATGAAACGAATCGCCAGTGTCAAACTGGGTGCGAACACTACACCAGGAAGCAGCCACAGTTGATTAAGTTTCTTTGCTTTCTGCTTCAAAAGACCAGTTCTCCATCTAAGTCACTGACAAGCACTTTCTTTGTACTTGATGAGGTGGGTAAAAAATTCTCATGTAAAAACATCCATCTCCCCCCAACCCATCTCTAAAGGAAGGGGTGGGGACGACGGACGACAATCAGACCATTCAGAAGATAGGAAACTCGGAAGACACCACTTATATGTATCTAAAGTGAAGAAGCAGTGTGGGAGTGGGGTGGGGGAGAAGTTGTGGATGAGGGTGGGCAGTAGCAGGGAGGAAGCCAAAATGGATGAGAACATATCCAGTAAGTGGGGTGATTGTGGAGAGTTCTGGAATTAATAAATCCTGATCCACTCCAAGATTTCAAACTCCTCCATACTGATGTAATTGAATAAATGGATCACTTGCTATCTAACATCCATCTGAAGACTTGGTCACTTCAAACCCAGTGTCTCCTGACGATTCATAAAAGGATAATAACAAGGGAAATTATAGTGACTGGACTTGCACTTAACTCCAACCACTTCAAGTGATTTTCATGAGGATCATAGGATGTATAAGTTTATTTACCACCACCACCACCACCATCATCATCACCATCATAGTCATAATCATCATCACCACCACCACCATCATCATCATCACCATCATCACCACCACCATCATCATCATCATCACAACCATCTCAAGCTGTCCGAGTGGCAGATAAATACAAAAGGTTGTAGAATTCCAACAGAACATCAACATTAGCATTTGTAAAGTTCTTCATCTCAAAACAGGACGGATACAACCACATCCTGGCACGAAACACTGCCCAGGGCCTTTTCACTCATCCACTTTTGAAAGTAGTTCAGTGATCATTTTGTGTTGTATATGCACACAAACACAAACACACCTCACAGAAACATAACAACTTAAACAAGTCCCTATCTAAACTGAGGTACAATACGATAGGGTGAGGAAAGAAAGAGGTGGGGTGGGGGTGGAATGGAATTAAAGAGGACAAGGAGGAGAGAAAGGGGAGGTTTGCAATATAACAGAAAGAGGAGGCGAGAAAGGGAGGTCAGAGTTTCAATTGACAACCAGAGGTGTTCATAAGTTATGACTCACAATACCCTCCCTGCAATGCACTCACCCAAGCTTAGACCAATGGGTTTTGAATTTCAAACATTTTCTGAAGTGCTCCAACTCTCCCCCACCGCCGCTCCAAATAAACACACACCAGAAAAGGTCTAGTTCACTCTTGCTCTTTATGTTCCTCTCAAGTTTCAAAGCATTGGAGTTTGAGCAAGAAAGGAGATACTGGCTACAGTCAGGCAAAACCACCTTGCTGATCTAATGTTTGCAGATGCACAGGTACATCATACATGCATATAAAAACACATACACATGTAGGCACATGCACACACACATATGCATGCCCACACATATGACTGCACACAAACACATGTATGCATGCATGCACATACACAGGGGCACACACACACACACACACACACACACACACACATGCATGTGCAGAAAGAAAATTGGCTTCATAAAAGCAGGCTGACACGGAGCTCTGGGAACATGAGTCTTGAAGAGACCCCAAACACTGCTTAGCCATCTCCCCAGCCTAGGGGTGAATGCTGTGCTAAGCAGCAGGTCTCTGGCTATTGTGGACTGGAGTGGAGAGGTGCAACATCTGGCAGTGGAGCACAACACTGCACTGCACTGCATAGGCAGCTCTGTGTCATGACCACCTCAAGCCTGCAGCAAGGCGTTGCGTCACGTCACGTTTACTGCAAGCCAGATGGCTGGCATGCACTGCTTGAAATGCATGTGTCTATGCTGAGTTGTACCATGCCCAGTGCATGGACAATGAATGAATGAATGAATGAATGAATGAACAAATGAATGAATGGATGAAGGAACAAATGAATGTTTACTGCAAGCCAGATGGCTGGCATGCACTGCTTGAAATGCATGTGTCTATGCTGAGTTGTACCATGCCCAGTGCATGGACAATGAATGAATGAATGAATGAATGAATGAATGAATGGATGAAGGAACAAATGAATGAATGAATGAACAAATGAATGTTTACTGCAAGCCAGATGGCTGGCATGCACTACTTGAAATGCAGGTGTAGAGGCTGTGATGTACCAAGACCAAAGAACGTATACATGAATGAATGATTGAACAAATGAATGTGTGAATGAATGAATGTGTGAATGAATGAATAAATGAACGAATGAATGAATGAATGAACCAATGAATTGATGGATGAATGGATAACAGACTGAATTCAGGATCAAAACATGTGAACTACATAATTTCTGTTAAGGTAAAAAGTCTAAATTAATGAAAATGTCAGAAAAGACTAATGAAACTAGAACATTGAAACAGTGAAGGATCAAAGAATAAATTCACAAACAACTCAGCCCAGCCCTGATGCTATGACAGTAAAAACAACAGGTCAGAAATCACTAGAATCATAATCTCCATGATCTAAGTGTGAAAATTCCAACTTGTCCATGGAAGAGACATAAATAACAAGAAAAGGTGCTATGAGCAGGAAATGTCAATAGATGTTCAACCTCAGGGAAGGTAAATGAAAAAGTATGCACACACCAAATAACTGCCATCTGTAAATAGGAGTACACTATTTTCTCACAATTGTTTTATCCATGTCAGTAAAGTTTAAAACGGTAATTTGATTCAGAAAAGGGACTATCCCCAAACCTAATGTAGGATTTTTTTTAAACTACAGTTATTTCAAGCACAGACAAATCCAAAGGCACAAGACCTCACCAGAATCACAGGCAGTGGTGCTCACCTCACTCACATGCAAATCTCCACCTCTGTGACCTTAATATGTCCAATCACCTTCCAGTACATGGGCAAGGGTCACAGCTCAAGATCTCCCCCTACAGGATATTGCTACTGGAGGGTGAAAAGTCGGGGATGGGTGTGGTGGAAAGCAGAATGGGCCTGAACAGGGGGTGGGGATCAGAACACTAAAGGGGGGTAGGGGTGGGGTGGGTTTCAGCACAAAGCACAATCAGTTGGTAGTGCTCACATGTGAGAACACACTACCTGAGGACTCCTTCCTCAAGCCACACCCAAAGCCACAACTCCAGTCTCAAACCCCATGGGCCCCTCCCAGGGGCTTATTGCTAGTGTACCTTGCTGGCAAATAATAGGCCGGCGTCAACACGTGTTAAATATATGACTTATTTCACATCTGCTTTCTTCATGTTGACAATGGCTTATTCTTCACAAATTCTTGCAAGATTCCTAACCAAAGCAACATGCCCCCCCCCCCCCCCCCCAATATCATCTCTCTCCTCTATGTTTCTGCCTCTTGCTATGTACCTACCAGTACAGTACATGCAATTAAGTAGCCAAGTCAGGAGAGGGTAAAAGAGTGAAGTGGTGTGTAACTTCTAGTTCTACAAGGGTGTAAATATTGAATTAAAAAACAAATCTTCACCTTTACAACCGGTGATCTGTACATTTCCAAATGCAACACACACAACATCTTCTAAATGTTTTAATTGTCTAAAGTGTACCTACAATTAATGTTGTCCAATCCACATCTCTGTCGTATCATTCATTTACTCCCACCTGACTGTGGGATGATGAGATCTGAACTCAACACTGCATGCATGACCTCAACATCTGATATTAATTAATACTTCAGGAACTTAAACGTTCAATATTTACTCAAGCATTCACATAACTGCCAATCTGCCTTTCACTATTACTTTGCCTATCCCATGATATCATTACAGGATGCAGTCCATTGATTTTGAAGATATTTCAGAATGCTATGCAACCATTTTTCCACATACATGTAATGATGTACATGTACTATGTAGTATGTATACTACAGCAGACCTAGCAATGCCTATCAAACTTCTGAATACCTTATGAGCCACACCTATGCTATTCAAACAGTCCCAAATTAAAAGTCAGGGTCTTCCTTCCTACACTCAAAGCCCTCAGTTCTTAAGGAAAACTCACCACCCCCCCCTCTCTCTCTCTCTCTCTCTCTCTCTCTCTCTCTCTCTCTCTCTCTCTCTCTCTCTCTCTCTCTCTCTCTCTCTCTCTTCTCCTGAGGAAGGCTAGTAAAGCCCCCCCCAAAAAAGAGAAGCAAAGGAAAGGCTTGTTTGCTTGTCTCTCTTTTTTATCTGTGTGTGTGTGTGTGTGTGTGTGTGTGTGTGTGTGTGTGTGTGTGTATACATCACAGCACAGAAAAAGCCTTGTCATTCCTTGACATATATCATTGTAAGTTGCAGACAGATGATGAACAAAGTCCCCTTTTGATGAAAATCCCAAGAACAGCAGGCAGACTTCAGCTGATTACAACATGGTAATGGGTAAATTTGCTGAGGCCAACAAAAAAAGGTTGTGATTCTGCTAACCCGACCGACCCCTTTTTTCCCCTGCCAACCATAAACTTTTTGGGGAGGAGGAGGACGAGACAGACATCAATGGTAATAAACAAATAGTGTGCTGTCCCATCTTCCTTGCCTTATGGGCACTTAGAAAATCTACTAATGAAGTTTTAAAACTTCAGTTTTTTTCTGTGAAAGAGAAATTGTGATTTGTGTTTAATTTGGCCTCTCCAATAAAAGAAAAGAAAAAGAAGGAAAAGCTGACCAACCAATGCTACTTTTGTGTGTGTGTGTGTGTGTGTGTGTGTGTGTGTGTGTGTGTGTGTTGTTGTTGTTGTTGTTGTTGCCATGCTATTGTAACCACAACTATTTATCTTTTGGCCTAACCAAGATTACCCTACTAGATGGGGGTAAGAATACACCCACTGCATCTCCTTTGGAAATTTGTAAAAGGCAAATAACTTAAAGAAATCAAGACTTGACTCTATCATACTCTGACCATTTCTTGTAATTTTCCTCTAAATCAATGGCCTCACACAGCCTACAAAGGCGGACAGGCCCAACAACTCCATTGACAACCACCACCACCATCATCACCACCACCACCATCATTATCATCATCATCATGCGAACCAAGCAAGGTAACTCTGTACTACCCTATCCTGAAACCACATCAGAAAAAAAGTTTCATTGATAATCATAGCCAACTTTTGACTATTGGAGTATTGAAGGCTTTTCCTGTGCTCTGCAAGGGGTGGAATGTCAGGAAACCCACAGATTCTGAGCCACTCCCAGGCACACCTTCCACATGAGACTTTCTACACTGTTGGAAATGTAGAGTGCTACCACACAGCTGGGTTGGCCTTTGACACATGGTGATACTGTGATAGTGATCATGTCTAGCTTCCTCATTACTGACACAGCTACATTTGATAGTGGGCCTCATTAATGACCTGCCAGGCTATGAATAACTTCACAGCCCTATGAATA
>JAWQFJ010000218.1:15000-28830 GCA_034096865.1 Theodoxus fluviatilis | reverse complement strand
TTCCTCTAGGAAATGCTTTTTTTTCATTTGATATGCATGAATGAATAAATAGCATTAGCACACACACACATACACACACCAAACACCCCCCCGCCCCCCCAAAAAAAAAGTTGTTAATGTAAAATGGCTATTAACCTTTAGAACGCCAGCCATTTTGGGCCTTTTCCCCCCCAACAGCCAGATTATTTTTCAAGGTTTAGGAAAAACGACCCTTCTTTAGTTTGAAATTACATGAACATTTCTATATATTTAACCAAAAGTCGTTATATTTTTTTGGTTCTAACAGAAAATTCCATGCTCTTTCTGATGCAATCACTAGAATTTTGCTACAAAGGAAGGCAAACTCACCAAAAAAATTTTTTGGTGGATAACAAAAATCAGAGCTCACCGTACATAGTTTGCAGCTTGCTCTTATTCCAGAATCTCTACAAATGTTACTCTTTGTGAAGAAAAGGAGTGCAGGCAACCTTGAAAGTTATCAGAAAATGCTAACTGACAAAGCAGGGACACGGATACAAAGGCAGTCTTCAGTACTTGCAATTGTACTTCATCTAATATCTATTTACGTTTGGTCAGAGAAGACTGCTTTGATGTTGGCTCTCGTCACAGGCGTCCATTGTCGAAGGCAAGAATGTTCTCCCACTCCCCTTCCGTTCTTTGACAACATCTGAGCCTGGTGGTATCAGTTTGTTTCTTCAACAATGAGATCGAAGACATCGTCGGTGAAAAACAAACCAAAATATTCCTTCTCAGACAGTCCATCGGGAACAAAAGCTTGGCCGGGCTCACCAGTAATTAATGGTAACACTGATGATCATATCCGCTCTCAACAATAGTCAGAATTTCTTCCTCACACACTGAAACCTCAGAATCACGCACTTCAATTGACTCTCAGTCACTACGTTCCATCTCCAAGAGATCTTCTTCATCCTCAAACCCTAAAAACTCCTCCGAGTCAGAATTTAAAAACAATTCTACTAATACCCCATAGTCCATGATGACGTAAACAAAACTGGAACTGTGTCGATTGATCACACACAAAAATTAGCAGAAAAATCCAGTGTTCATAAAATCGAAATGGTGCAAGCAGGTACGAAATCTAGTCTCTTTTGTGTACTCCACTGTATAAAGAGCTCTCGAAGTCCACTACTCTTAGATACTGTCTCTATAAATAGTCCCTATCCTTCAGGAGGACAGATCCGCCTGAGGCTGTTTGGGAAAGAAAGCGCATGGTGGATACATCCACCCATGGCGTTTTTAAGGTTAAAGAAAACAGGTTGCTGGTCGGCCTTAACTTCTTTTTTTCCCATTGAAATTTGAAGAAGATGAACATGTATACACAAAACTTTATTTAACTGAAAACACTTTTAAAAACTTGAATAGTGCATTCCCTAAGTGCTCATAGGGCAGGGAAGATGGGACAGTACACAGTTTGTTGTTTACCATCAATTTCATTTTTCTGTGGTTTATTCTCTGTGATTTATTTTCTTTCTTTAACATGATAAAAAATTCTGTTAACACTTTTACAGTCAGAAGAAAAAAATTTGGTCAGTTGTGTTTCAAACATTTCAGTTGTAAAAACTAAAATTTTCTGAATTAACCAATGTATTCTCATGCATGGTCAAATGTTTTCCTCTAAATTTGTTTAACAGTCATGACTAAATGGCCATGTTCAAACCTGATAAGTTGTATTTTTTTAAGGCTAGCAAATTCAAACATGAAGACATAAAATATCATCAACAGAATGGCAATTTTGTCTATCCTCCTCCCCTTCCCTTCTCTCGAAGGCTAGCTAGACAGGCCTATACACTTCTCCAGAATGGGTGCTGATGCAACTGTCTACTCCAGTCATGTACACATGGAAAGAGGCAAGCTACCTATTGCCAGCCAGATGTCCAGAACTGGCTGATGTTGACATCAGGTACACCTGCAGCCCTCCCCACTACTCCACTGCAAGGTTCAAGACCTAACTCCACTACCTCACTATCTGCAGGCAATTATGACACAGCTTCTAAACTTAACCCACGCCAAGGTGAGTCATGCTTGCCTTGTAGGAAAAGCATTACTACTACTACCACTGCTGTATTTCAGGTTTGTACTACCCATCTACATTTCATCTGGATAAGACAAGCAGGTAAAATCTGCCTCCTGCAGGTACAGGATAACCCTGAGCCTCATGAATCAGTCCATGGCTGGTATTAAGAGCTTGACAACTTAGCTGTGGAAGGAGACAGGCATTTAAAAAAGTCATCCAAAAACTCACTGCACCTCTATAATTAATGATTTACATACTGCATACTGGCTGACACCAGGCAAAAGCAAGTTACATACTACAAAGTACAATTACAAAAGTTTCATAGGCTACAAACATCTACCAGAGAAACAACTTTAGTTTGTATGTGAGTAGACATTTTTGCAAACAACACCTAATCGCAAATAGCAGTGACATATATCCATCATTCCAAAGTTTTTTAAGCTATGCAATCATCAATGCTGGCTATGTATTTTATTTCAAATATATCTATCTCTAGCAAAGCCTTAGCACAAATGACTGCAGACAAGAAAGCAAACTTTGAAAACGAAAAGCATATCACTATCAGTCACAAATTATGAAATTTCCAGACTGAAAACTACCACACATTTCGAATGACACTTTTTATCAGCAGAACGTACAACAAACGAAATGAAAAGTAATCCTCATACTTTCCCTACACAGCCACACATACATAAGAGAGAGCAAGACATGACCCACACAAATATTACATTTAACTGCTTCTGTCCTTATGCAAGACTAGATAGCAGGGGAAGGATGGAAGCAAAGAGCCTGACAGATGGAAGAACTGACACAATCTACATTTACATAAAACACACATACACTCACACACACAGACACACACCAAAGCTCATACAGGATTTTAAAAACACACATGAGAACATTCTTCAAAAATCCATCAAAACACAATTACTTGCAAATGCCAACAAGACAAACCATTCTTCAGTCCTTATGGCCAGACATCTACCATAAGAAAGATTTGAGTGACAAACCATTCAAAGAAATAACAAATTAATCTTTAGAGCGCCGCCGGCGCATTGATGCGCCACAGCGTACATTCCCGAGACGTCCGCCGGCGCATCAGTGCGCCGAGCGATAGTGACATGCTTTGTTTACTTGCCTACTTGCCTTCGAGCCATGCTGTTCTAAAAATATCAGTCTCGTGCAGGGATAACGTGGCAACGAGATCCGCCATTTTGGCGATTGAGAGAACGTGGGCGAATTTTCTGCAAATTTTTTCATGAAGTCGTGTCTTTGTCGTTTGTGAACGGGACTTTTTTCTTTGCCAGTATGGTGACTGACGAAGAAGTTGAAGCGCTTGTGGAGTTATTTTTCGATTCTGACTCTCAGAATAAGAATTCGAAGGCTTTACTGGCATTGATGTGATGGGAGATAGAGGGCAAGCACGTGCTTCGACCGATCTGTTGTGGTCTTTATATCGAGAGGAGCGGAAGCTTGATTCAGATGAAAATGGCTCGGCTGACTTCTCTAGCGTAAGTAAATAGTAATTGTAGGATTTTTGTTTTGTTTTACCCTAAAACATTTTCAGATGTATTTTCAAGTAATCAAAAGCTGTTGTATTATTTAATAAATAGAGCAGTGTAGGAAAACACTGTGCTTCGACCGATGTGTTGTCAGTTGTGGTCTGTAGATCGAGACTGAGAGGAGCGGAAGCTTGATTCAGATGAAAATGACTCGGCTGACTTCCCTAGCGTAAGTAATTGTAAGATTTTTTGTTTTGTTTTTGTTTTACCCTAAAACATTTTCAGATGTATCTCCATTACTTGGAGACTCTATGCACTTTTGCATTTTCATCAAAAGCTGTTGTATTCTTGAATAAATAGAGCAGTGTAGGAAAACACAGTGAATTTGTTTTTTTGTTGTTGTCTGTGTTCCATGATTTTTTTAGCAGCTGAAAAAACATTCTATGGCATTTTCATTAATTGCGCCATGAAGGCCATCCATTTTTATACTCACCCTCCAAAAATCTACTTCAAAGCTTGAATAGGTAATAAATGAGGATTTTTTAAGTAAACATGGTGTCAAATTTGACCACACATAATAAAATTTGCGGCTCTGGAGTAAAGCAATGACGAAAATTGGCGGCGCTCTAAAGGTTAACATTCTTCATTAGTGTGACAGTCTCTTGATAGATCCAACCCCAACAGTGGCTCTTAAGCCCTTATCTCACCTGGATCATGCTGACAATCTCCACCTTGTTGAAGAAGATGAAGGAGCTCAGCGAGGACAGCATGTTCTCCTCCAGGACCGAGGGTGTAGGTAAGATCACATCCTGGATGTACTGGACCCGGTAAGTCTGGTGGATTTTCGTCTCCAGCTCAGGGTTCGTGATAGGCACCACTTCTTTGAACTTGGCAGTCTTCTTCAGGTACTCCCGATGCCGAGCGGGCTGGGAGAGGTTGGGGTCATACTCAAGGATGCCCACAATGTCAAAGATCATGTCCTCCGAAAACATGATCTCAAAGAGAGCATTCTTGTTCAGCACAAATATACTCT
The DNA here is from genome assembly GCA_034096865.1 of Theodoxus fluviatilis. Classification (NCBI taxonomy): domain Eukaryota; kingdom Metazoa; phylum Mollusca; class Gastropoda; order Cycloneritida; family Neritidae; genus Theodoxus; species Theodoxus fluviatilis. Next base: position 24,260 of record JAWQFJ010000218.1, on the reverse strand, counting down.
TGAGAATGTCAAACAGCTGATGCAATCCTTCCAAATTCTCCAGGTCCTCGCACATGTGGAAGAGGTCAACCAGTTTCTTGATGTAGCCCTCATTTTCAATAGCTACGGCCAGCTTTTCTCTGCGGATAGGGGAGGTCAAGACACTGCTGAAGAGCTCTGCAATTTCCTCAAGCTTGCTGAGATCACAGGTAGGCAGCTCAATGGGAGGAGCGGCATCAGGCATGTCATCAAAGCGCTCTTCCTCCGATTCATCCACGACGTCTTGCGTGATATCCACTGAGGGATCCTTGCCTTGCACCTGGAAAAAATTATGATACAACTTGACTGGAGAAAGTAATTTTCTCATACAGATATGAGTCATTCTTAGCTAGTGGAGACCAAATACAGGAATTTGATTCAAATAACAAACATACCAGAAGGGTCCAACAAGTTGTGCCATTTTGAAGAGATGTGTATCAACTATCTGAATATCTAAGCAGTGAATCAGTGTCTATAATACTTTAGACAAAAAAAAAAAAAATTGTGGGTGGTCCCTGCACGGGTAACCTGCATGATGTTGTGACACCAATGCAAGAAATTAATAACTAGAAATCTTTTTTTCCCCAAAAAAACTATTAATATGATTGGAGTACTCATTTATCCATCAGTGTGAATGATTTTTAAAGATAATAAGTGCAACTGGCAAGGAGTATGAGGCAAACAAATGTGTGACGCCATGTGCAGGTTACCATCCCACTTATTTTTTTCCCCTTCAGTCCAGATTTTTGTACAATCACAGTCATACTGAAGCCACATGATTTTCACATACAGACACTTGAAATATTTGAAGGATCACATAATAACACTAATTATTTGATGAAAATTGGCTATTCAAATGTATGAAAATGGTAACCTGCGCGATGCGCGACACAAAATGGTGACGCGCGTGATGCAAGAAACCCGATCCCATGCTTCGAAGTTCCTTGATAATTTAAAAGAGAAATCACTACTCAGTACCCCAGCAATAGTTAGTTTTGATCGACAAAACATACATGACTGAAAGAAACAAGACGTTTTCTACAAAAGCAACGCAGATCACTTGGTTTCCCGGTTACCTGCAACACACACGACACCCGAAAAATCGACACGCGATATAAATTTTCCGGTAGCAAATCAACTAAGTTTCTAAATCTATTGCTGCTCAGTCAAAACTGAGCATTGTATTCAATACTATATAGCTTTAGAAACTGCGCACACTTTGCAAACGAAAGAAGTCTGAAATCGAGCGATTTTCAACCAGAACAGTACAAAGTAAAACACGCGGTAACTTGCGCACGTGGGATTGCCAACGTGTGACACGTCATTGAATTTGCTGTAGAAAAGGCGCCACACGTGACTAATTTGCATAAAACGTCATCAAGTTTGGTGTTAGAGTATGAAAATACAGGTTTCTGGGCCAGTCAGTTGTAGCGATGTCGCAGCAATTTTTTTTAAACCTTCAAAAAACAAACTTTGCGAACCTGCGTGACGAACGCGACACCAAACTCAAACCAAGACATTACAAGCCTCCTGCAATCTACTTTTTCCTTTTCTTTATAACAACGTGCTTGTGTTTCATATGTTTTCCAGTTTCCAACAGAATTCTGTGTATTGTGTAGTTTTTGTCGTCTGCTGGACCTAAAGTTTGAAGAGCGGAATTTTGTGACGCCATGAGTATGCAAGTAACCCTCGATTTTAAACCCCGAATTTACGACAATATCAAGCAATTAAAAGCATTTGAATGTATAGTTCCTTTATTCAATCCATGTCCCAACCACATACATGCAATCAATTGGGTTTCACTAACTTAACAGTTATTGCATGGGACAAATCAAAAGCATGGTGTCAGCTTTCCCGTTTTTCCGACGCCATTTTCAGCACAAAAATCGTGATTGAATTAAAATTAAACATGCATAAAATAAACTTTTTGCCACGGTACCTTTTTTCCAGATGCATTTACATAAGTAAAACACAAATATGATTTGATTTTGTAAAAATAATTATCATACATTTTGTTTTTGGGGCTTGAAAGAGGTGTTTCCTGAAGTCTCACACTAGCTAAGAATGACTCAGGTATAAAGGCATGGGGGAGGGGAGGGGAGGGCGGGGCGGAGAGGGGCAGGGGAGGGGAGGGGAGGGGAGGGGAGGGGAGGGGAGGGGAGGGAGTGGAGGGGAGGGGAGGGGAGGGAGGGAGGGAGGGAGGGGAGGGAGGGGAGGGGAGAAGTGGATGCAAGTGAGGGGAGTTATAAAGGCATGTGGGGAGGGGAGGGGAGTGGAGGGGAGGGGCGGGAGTGGGGGGGAGGGGCGGGAGGGGAGGGGGGGGGCGGTGAGGGGCAGGGAGGGGGGGGGGGGGGGGGGGGGGAGAAGTGGATGTAAGAGTGAGGGAATTATAAAGGCATGTGTTAGATAAGGTACGCTCGTCAGAGGATCCTAGGTTGCGCTTTGCTATATATACTGGTTTCCAGCCAAGGGAGAGAGGAACAGGCAGTTGGAATCGTCTGAGTTTAGAGATAAATCGGAGTTAAAATAAATCGCCGATAAATCGCCGTTGTGAATACGGGCCCAGGCAGACAGACATACGGACACACAGACAAAAATAGCCCCATCTTAATCTTCTTTAATGAATCTGAGCTGAGAATGGAAGAAGGCAATGCCAATGGAAGAATCATGTATGAGCATAATTGTTTTCCATCAATAGCCAAGCTGCTTCAGTTCATACCATCCAGCATCCCCACAGACAAGAATAAACCATTAGCAAAATTCAGTTTTGGATGCTAATCTATATCTCACAGTCACAGTGAGAGAATAACAGTGGAATAGAGCCGTGAGGCCTGTCACTATCAATGTGATCCCAAACATTAATTGGCATACTTGTCAAAGTGTTACGGTTATGCAAATGTTAATCATTTTTGACTTCAACAAGATCCATACCTCTTTGGTTGATTATCATCTTTGCATAATAAATACATGTATGCACATTTGTGCACAAGTGTGTGTGTGTGTGTGTGTGTGTGTGCGCGCGCGCGCATGCGTGCACATGTGCACAAGCATGCACGTGTACATACATGTGCATTTTCATGTGAATGTTTGCCTCTGTGTGTGTATGAGTGAGAGCAATAAAGAGAAGTACTGAGACTGCAAGACAGACAACAAGCAAGACTGACACTCAGCTAACATACAATGATATATATACAGATTTTGTGTATGTGTGCATACATGCTGCATCTCAGCATAACTTACTATTAAGCACAAATGCATGCACACACACACACACACACACACACTCTCATGAAAATGCCTGCTTGCATGCATGCACACACACACACACACACACACACACACACACACACACACACTAACAAGCTTACTAGCAATGGTACACTCACACAAACTTGTATAAAAAGCCAACACTGACACACATGAACGCGTTAAGCACTAGAGTCACATTCAGTTGCACTGACTGAGTGGCAAACTTGGCTTTGGAATAACACAACACCACCACTGTTACACATGGCAAGCTTGCATAGAGACCATGTCTTCATCATTTTAACCAGCAAGAGGTCTTGCATTCATGAACCACTTCAAACTGAACAGGACCCAGGCCTGAACTTAATAACAACTTGCCATGAAGTTTAGGTGTAGGTCATGTTCACCATCAATGGGTTCATTCAAGGATTTTTGCTGGTAACAAGAGACAAACAAGAAGGGCAAAGCCCATACGACTCACATGCTTGACCTTGACCTTTACATGACCTTGACCTTTACATGACCTTGACCTTCAGGTGACCTTCAAGGTCAAGGTCAATCAACTACACCTAGCAATGACATCATACACTAAACTAAGGAATGCTTTACACATTTTTCCTACCAAAAATACACGTGACCTTGACCCGGGGTCAAGGTCATCCAAGGTCATGCAACACAAAGCTCTTAATTCAAGACATAGGAAGCACAATGGTGCTTATTGGCACTTTCTACCATGAGATATGGTCAATTTTAGTGGTTCACTACCACATTTTGGTCACATTTCATAAGGGTCAAAGTGACCTTGACCTTGATGATATGTGACCAAATGTGTCTCATGATGAAAGTATAACATGTGCCCCACATAATTATTAAGTTTGAAACAGTTATCTGCCATAGTTCAGGGTCAAGGTCACTTCAAAATATGTATACAATCCAACTTTGAAGAGCTCCTGTGACCTTGACCTTGAAGCAAGGTCAACCAAACTGGTATCAATAGATAGGGCTTGCTTTGACCTATATACCACTTGTAGCTAAGGTCGCCATTCTCAATAACGTGGGAGAAAATTGGGAAAGTGTGAAAAATGACTGTTTTTGAGACCACATTTATGGCTCCTGTGACCTTGACCTTGAAGCAAGGTCAAGTCACTATGTATGTTTTTTGAGGCCTTGTCATCATACACCATCATGCCACATTTGGTGTTGATAGACTTAATAGTCTCCGAGAAAAATCCAACGTTTAAGTTTTGTACGCCCGGACGGACAGACGGACGACACGGCTGAGTACATAGACTCACTTTTGCTTCGCATGTGAGTCAAAAACAAGCACACTTGCAAAAAGAACATGGGGTGGTGACCAAATTTCAAATATTGTTCTGAAGCATCTACCTACTGTGTAGTCAATATCAGATGTCCAATGAACACTACACAATTTCGATCAGTATGAATTGTTAATCAAACATGTTCCAAGACTGCTCATGAACATTAATTGTTGGCAACAAAAAGTTCAACAGAAATAAAACTATCAAAACACACACACACACACACACACACACACACACACACACACACACACACACACAAGCCTCCACAGTCATATGTATGTGTGTGCCAACAGCCGCCAAACAAGTCAGAAAGGGTTTTCTGAGACTATTTATTCCCTCTGAGAACCTTACAGCTGAACCAATTCATTTCTCTTTTCAGAGATTGCTTTAGACCATTGCTGCAAAACACAGTGAAGTTTATCTCCATGGGTAGCAAGCAAAAACAATTCATCTACAGTTTATAATTCATTACAATGATCACCAACAAAACACTTTCAAGCTGAAAGTGAAAGAAGTCTATTTAGTGGTCATAACACCTGTAAACAAAGCAGTTTCATACATTTTTCCACTGCATAATGTTTCCAACTGAAAAACAATCATATTAATTATTATACACACTATCTGTATAAAGATTAAAGTTGGCATTTCTTCAGTTTAACTTATTCATGCATCATGTTAACCTTTCATATTTTGACTGTTAAAACACAACCCAAATTTTTCTCATGAAACGTCTTTTTCAGCTGCAAGATGTTAATACCATTTAGTGAAAACATCAAACTCAGCTTTGTTTTTATATTTCTGCATGTTGATAAATGCATGAAGGTTTCAAATGCTTTGTCTAAAGGTGAGGGATAAGGAAATGAGGGGAGAGCATCCTGCCTTGGGGATGACACACTGGGAATTCATAGCCTCTGCAGAAGCAGGATTCTAAAATTCCCAATACAAACTGATCTCAATTTCACAGTGAACATTGCTAGTGACATACAAAGCTGTATGTCTGGTCTTCTGAGACATCAGCCTGCAACTACTGAACTAGCCAACCATCTCAATCATGACCACCACTGTTACCAACAGCCTCTGCCTCAGGTTATCATGACTTGATTTGGTGTTTTTGTAAGCAAGATTCACTGATTGAGAGACATGGGTGGGTGGGAGGAGAAGTGGGTGATTAGGGGTGGGTGGTGGGGCTGGGGTTTCAATACACCATAATCTAATGTGACACAATACATGCCATTGATTGAACCATACCATCAGCTGATGAAAACATACAAATACACACACGCGCGCGCGCGCGCGCGCACACACACACACACACACACACACACACACAATTTCGTGCTTTCGCTAATGCCGAAACGCCACAGAACCAAGGTGAAATCAGTGGAAACACATCTGGAAAACTGCGCTGTGTTTATCTTACCTGGGTCGTTGGTCTTCTCTTCGTTGGCTTTGACTTGAGTGCAGTCCGACAGACTCTGCTGTAAAACCTGCACAAGAAACTTGGCCTGGACTGGCTTCAGTTTCTTCAGCAGTGAGTAGAGAGCCACACTCTGCTCACATTCGCTCCATTTGCTGAACCAGTTCGTCACTTGACCCACTTGCTCTCGAAAATCCTGGTCAGCTTTCATGGTCGAGGTACTACCCATCCCTGTGTTGCCGTTTGCTTCGTGACCGTCGAGTCTTGTGAGGATCGTCACAAGCAATACATGGGGCTCCGCTTTTCCGATCTCCTCGGAGATTCAAATGAGGCCATGTCGAAAAATTCACACGTTACTCCTCCAAGGCCTCCCTACAAAAAGAATGACATCAGGTTTGGGTAAACACACACACACACACTCCACACCACAACACAGCTACGATCCCCCTACGCTACAACGGACCAGTCTCGTCGACCGTTCCGACAGGTCACGACACAACAAGTATGATCACACAATCGGGGACCGGACTTGTAGTCGTTAGACAAGTAAAATAATAATTTTAAACGGTATGTGCAGAAGGCGCACAAGCCAGAATGCACTCAAGGGAAGCAGTCGCCGAGAAGCCAGCGACATCGACAAAATCGTGACTCACACGACTAGTTGTTGGCTCGTGCATTATTGTACATCATCCTGGCTCGATCGCCTGCCAGTCCCTACTCTTGTGATCAACAACCGTGACTAATACTATTTGAGTAGTATATACTGCTTATCACGCCAACCTCACAGCCTTATCTCTCCCCACCCCCCACCCCCCACCCCCGCTACGCCTATTCCTTGAATGCTACTCCATATAGCTCTGGATGCTACTCTTTGGTATGATGGTGGGTTGGCAGGTCTGTATACATGGCATTCCTCAAAACACACACAAACACACACCCACACATGCACACACACACACACACAGTCTCAATCTGGCCTCCAGATAAAAAAGAAAGTCAGGCAGACCTACTGACTTTACTTTTCATGTTAACTTCTTCTTCTTCTCCTCCTCCTCCTCCTCCTCCTCCTCCTCCTCCTCCTCCTCCTCTTCTTCTTCTTCTTCTTCTTCTTCTTTCTATATGGCAATCACTCCCTAAGAAACTGGAAGGTGCCACTTGATTGCTTTTGATTGGCTTTGCTTGCGATGGATTGGCTTTGCTTTAGATTGGCTTTGCTTGCGATGGATTGGCTTTGCTTGCGATGGATTGGCTTTGCTTGCGATGGATTGGCTTTGCTTGTGATAGATTGGCTTTGCTTGGGATTGATTGGCTTTGCTTGCAATTGATTGGCTTTGCTTGCGATGGATTGGCTTTGCTTGCAAAGGATTGGCTTTGCTTGGGATTGATTGGCTTTGCTTGGGATGGATTGGCTTTGCTTGTGATTGATTGGCTTTGCTTGGGATGGATTGGCTTTGCTTGCGATGGATTGGCTTTGCTTGCGATGGATTGACTTTACGATGGATTGGCTTTGCTTGCGATGGATTGGCTTTGCTTGCGATGGATTGGCTTTGCTTGCGATGGATTGGCTTTGCTTGCGATGGATTGGCTTTGCTTGCGATGGATTGGATTTGCTTGCGATGGATTGGCTTTGCTTGCGATGGATTGGCTTTGCTTGGGATTGATTGGCTTTGCTTGCAATTGATTAGCTTTGCTTGCAATTGATTGGCTTTCGATGGATTGGCTTTGCTTGCGATGGATTGGCTTTGCTTGCAATTGATTGGTTTTCGATGGATTGGCTTTGCTTGCGATGGATTGGCTTTGCTTGCGATGGATTGGCTTTGCTTGCAATGGATTGGCTTTGCTTGCAATGGATTGGCTTTGCTTGGGATGGATTGGCTTTGCTTGGGATGGATTGGCTTTGCTTGGGATTGATTGGCTTTGCTTGCAATTGATTGGCTTGCGATGGATTGGCTTTGCTTGGGATGGATTGGCTTTGCTTGGGATGGATTGGCTTTGCTTGGGATGGATTGGCTTTGCTTGGGATGGATTGGCTTTGCTTGGGATGGATTGGCTTTGCTTGCAATGGATTGGCTTTGCTTGCGATGGATTGGCTTTGCTTGCGATGGATTGGCTTTGCTTGCAATGGATTGGCTTTGCTTGCGATGGATTGGCTTTGCTTGCGATGGATTGACTTTGCGATGGATTGGCTTTGCTTGCAATGGATTGGCTTTGCTTGCGATGGATTGGCTTTGCTTGCGATGGATTGACTTTGCGATGGATTGGCTTTGCTTGCAATGGATTGGCTTTGCTTGCGATGGATTGACTTTGCGATGGATTGACGTTGCTTGCGATGGATTGGCTTTGCTTGCGATGGATTGACTTTGCGATGGATTGGCTTTGCTTGCAATGGATTGGCTTTGCTTGCAATGGATTGGCTTTGCTTGCAATGGATTGACTTTGCGATGGATTGGCTTTGCTTGCAATGGATTGGCTTTGCTTGGGATTGATTGGCTTTGCTTGCGATGGATTGGCTTTGCTTGGGATGGATTGGCTTTGCTTGGGATGGATTGGTTTTGCTTGCAATGGATTGGCTTTGCTTGCGATGGATTGGTTTGCTTGCGATGGATTGGCTTTGCTTGGGATGGATTGGCTTTGCTTGCAATGGATTGGCTTTGCTTGCGATGGATTGGCTTTGCTTGCAAAGATTGGCTTTGCTTGGGATGGATTGGCTTTGCTTGGGATGGATTGGCTTTGCTTGGGATTGATTGGCTTTGCTTGGGATTGATTGGCTTTGCTTGGGATTGATTGGCTTTGCTTGCGATGGATTGGCTTTGCTTGCGATGGATTGGCTTTGCTTGCAATGGATTGGCTTTGCTTGCGATGGATTGGCTTTGCTTGCAATGGATTGGCTTTGCTTGCAATGGATTGGCTTTGCTTGCGATGGATTGGCTTTGCTTGCGATGGATTGGCTTTGCTTGCAATGGATTGGCTTTGCTTGCGATGGATTGGCTTTGCTTGCGATGGATTGGCTTTGCTTGCGATGGATTGGCTTTGCTTGCGATGGATTGGCTTAGGAAACGTGCCTCAGAAGCACTGCTGTTTAGGATGAGTAGAGCTGTTGATCAATGTGGGTCTCACTTGTGCCTTTTGAAGGTTGTATTAAACCAGAAATGTGCAGTTTCTTTTTAACAACTGTTTTGTTCTGAACTCTTTTTGTCATACTAGGCTGTAAATATTGATATACCACTCTAAGACTGAGATAGAGCATCTGATAACTC
>JAWQFJ010000218.1:0-7500 GCA_034096865.1 Theodoxus fluviatilis | reverse complement strand
CATGCCACACACATATACACTCGCCACAACACACACATACACACACGCACACACACACAAACAAAACACACAAAACACTCAACGCATTCACACAGACAGGACCCGCATACCTCACAGCCCTCATAGACACTTATACGCCACGCAGAACACTTCGCTCTTCAGCAAACACCACCACCCTAGCCCCTCGTAAAATGAAATCATCTTTTGGTGACCGCTCATTCTTTGCCTCCGCTCCTCTCGTCAGGAACTCTCTCCCTGCTAATCTTCGTCTGCATCCCTCTTCCGAGTCTGACTCTTTCCGCGCTGATCTAAAGACACACCTGTTCATTCTTGCATACAAATCTGCCAAATAGCCCCCCCCCCCCCCCCCCCTCCCTCCCCCTGACCCCACCTGCTCAACTTCACAGCTCCCCATACATATTCTAGTAATTGTATTTTGTAAATATTTTGTTTTTGATTCACTTATCTCGTTTGTGTTTGCTTGCTTGTTTGTTCTCTTCATTTGCTTATTTCATTCTTGTTTAGATTGTCGATTGGTTGTCTGCTTGTTTGTTTATTTACTGCGTTGGTATGCCTGCTTGATTGTGTTCGATTATTTAGCCTGCTTGTTTGTTTATTTTCTTTTGTTGTATGCTTGCTTCAACTGTGTTTGATTATTCTGCCTGCTTGCTTGTTAATGTTTTGTGTTTGTATGCTTGCTCTGATTGTACTTGATTTTGCTGCTAGTGTTGATTGCCTACGTGATTTGCTTGTATCTGATTGTCTGCTTGTGATATGTGAACGAGATTGTAAAGCGCTTAGAGCTCACCTGAGAATAAGCGCTATAGAAATATCCATTATTATTATTATTATTACTCCCATACACACACACACACACACACACTGCAACACACACATGCACACTCACTGCAATACACACACACAACCACAAAACACATACACATACCGCATGCACACGCACACACACACACAACCACAACACGCACATACACACACATTCACAAAACGCACACACACACACACACACAACTACAATACATACACACACACATACGCCACACACACACACACAACCACAACATACACATTTGCACACATACACACACACAACCACAACACACACATAGGCACACACATAGCCATGTGCACAACACACATGTACACACACATAACACGCACACACACACACACACACTCTTTCCCATGCATTACAAAGTCTCTGAGTTTTCAAGGCCAACACACACACACACAACTACAACACACACATAACCACAACACACACACAACCACAACACACACACAACCACAACACACACATTTGCACACACACACAAAACCACAACACACACATAACCACAACACACACACAACCATAACACACACATTTGCACACTCAACCACAACACACACATACGCGCGCACACACACGTACAATACATGTGTACAAACACACACATAACACACACACGCACACACACTCTTTCCCATGCATGACAAAGTCTCTGAGTTGGCAAGGTCAACACACACACACAACCACAACACACACATATGCACACATACACAAAACAAACACACCACACACACACACACACACACACACACACACACACAACTACAATACATACACACACCACCCAGACACACACACACAACCACACACACAACCACAACACACACACACACACAACCACAACACACATATATATACACACACACACACAACCACAGCACACACATACGCACACACACACACACACACAACACATACGTACAAACACACACACACATCACACACACGCATACACACACACACACACACACACACACACACACACACACACACACACACACACTCTTTCCCATGAATGAAAAATTAGTAATACATGTTACATCGACAACTTACAAACGTCATTACCCCCAAAACAACAAGAGAAATCAATGGACAGATAGCTTACTCACCGATGAAATTCCCCACGTTCAACTTAGTGAGGTATATTTATCCACACTATTATACCAAGACGAGAACGGAACACATGAGTCTCGAAAAAACAACCGAGGTTCAATTAAGTTTGTTTGCTTTTCATAAAGTCCCCAGGTATAATCCGATCGCTACGACTTAAACCAGTACAAGAGACAAATAATTCCCTTTCTCTTGTCACATCGCTGGCGCAGCAAGGAAAACTGTCTATCATAGACAGGACAAGGTTGCACACGAGTCACGACCAGACCTACCGCGGCATCCAGAGTGAGAGTTATCGACTGAAAGTCGTGACATACACGAATCTACAGCTCCGTAGTTAGTTTCGACGCAAATCGGTTCTCAAAAACCGCCTACACCGCTGTATCTCGTCACGATTTACGACGACGAGTACACTTACATGTCAGTCATGGTAGCTGTCGTGTGGGAGAGGGCCTCTACACCTCCGCTCCGAGGGGACGAGTCTACTTATTTTGGTTCCACATGTTGGGCTAATGCTAATGAATGACGTCACAGTGCATGGCGGGCACTTGGCTGGCGCGACCTAGAAACTAATCGCTAGATCTCTCTCTCTCCCTCTCTGTCCGCGCATAGAGACAGGCGTTCGGTTGGGAGAGTTTAGCAAGTGCGCTCCTACGGAAAAGAGGAAATACTTTCCTTTTATTTATGGTGTTGCTTGCAGATGATGATCTGCTCAAGTCTGCGGGAGTTAGTGGAGGAGGAGCCGTGCAGTGCATTGAGAAACGCCTCTGCGCGTAGCACGCTACAACTTGGCCACTCTTATCTCCCACGCTGAGAGAAGACGGAGGATTCTGCCAACCGAGACGAATCTTGACACAATGTCAGAGCTGAGATGGTAATTCGCTCTTGTTTGCCATGCTAATGCAAGAGTAGAAAAGAAGAGCGCATCCGAAATTAGCTTATGCGTGACTTGTTGCACGTACGTACGTACTTTGTTGTCGGTACGTTGTTGTTTTTAAGGTGGCCTGGGATATACCTAATATGGCACTAAAGATCTAAGTGCATGACACAATAATGTTTGCAACAATAAGTTTTCATAAGAAGTTCCATAATAGAAATAGTAGCAGTACATATATAAATGAACACTAATGTTATTTATACATGTAAGACACTTGATATGTGCTCTCAGTCACTGGCCGAGTAAGAATGGTATGCTTCACACAAACTTAATAAGTAATAACTATATCGGTAAAAAGCTACGTACATTTTACATCTAAATTGCGCACAACTGAATTCTAGTATTGAGCCTATTTTCGCACATGATCAAAACATTGTCGAGTGCACATGACGACGGTACGTGGCGATTGACGTGGGCGCACACGGCGTGATGATTGCAACGTGGAATGGAGGTCAAATAAAAACCGCTGGCGCTGAACCTCCAGGTTTTGGCATTAAAAACCCCCCAATACAGCTGCGAGGGCCTTCAGTAAACCTGGAGGGATAAAAAATCGAATACAGGACGTTTCGTACCCTAGTCGTTGTGCACCTCATTTAGTCCATTCGTACCTTTTCTACTCTAACCCTAACTCTAACCCTAACCCTAACTCTAACCGGTTAGGGTACGAAACGACTAGGTACAAAACGTCCAGGATACAAACGACCCGCATCGTAAAAAATCTTTCTTTCTCCTTCACCAATGTTCTCCAAATTCACCCTTCTCAAAAATCTCCTCGCAAATGACGTCACGTTATTCGACGTCAAATGATGATGTCACACATTTTGCAAATGGAGTCTGTTGTATCGTTTTCATTGCAACACCAAAATGTAAAAAGTGACTTTCTTTTCAAACCTCGATTCTGAAAATTTGATAATATTCAATCGGACCTAACTTCCAGTCAGTGTGCAAAATCTCAAGGAAATCCGTCCAGTAGTTTTTGAGATATAGGCCGTGGAGTCGGGACAGACACACACACACACACACACACACACACACACACACACACACACACACACACACACACACACACACACACACACACAGAGACAGACAGATAAAGTCTGTAGGACCTCCAGTAAACCTGGAGGGATAAAAAGAAGAATGAAGTGTCAACAACAGAGACTACAGAAACATCACGTGGATGAAGGGAGTCACATGTGTTTCCAGCTGTAATGTGTGCACAAACTTTCCCTGTCTGTCCCCTGGCTTCAAGTCCACTCCACCTTCAACACCTCACTCCTCTCCCCTGCACAGCAAGCGTCCCTGCCCAGCAAGCGTCCCTGCACAGCAAGCGTCCCTGCACAGCAAGCGTCCCTGCACAGCAAACGTCCCTGCTCAGCAAGTGTCCCTGCACAGCAAGCGTCCCTGCACAGCAAGCGTCCCTGCCCAGCAAGCGTCCCTGCACAGCAAGCGTCCCTGCTCAGCAAGTGTCCCTGCACAGCAAGCGTCCCTGCACAGCAAGCGTCCCTGCACAGCAAGCGTCCCTGCCCAGCAAGCGTCCCTGCCCAGCAAGCGTCCCTGCACAGCAAGCGTCCCTGCACAGCAAGCGTCCCTGCACAGCAAGCGTCCCTGCACAGCAAGCGTCCCTGCACAGCAAGCGTCCCTGCTCAGCAAGCGTCCCTGCACAGCAAGCGTCCCTGCCCAGCAAGCGTCCCTGCACAGCAAGCGTCCCTGCACAGCAAGCGTCCCTGCACAGCAAGCGTCCCTGCACAGCAAGCGTCCCTGCACAGCAAGCGTCCCTGCACAGCAAGCGTCCCTGCACAGCAAGCGTCCCTGCACAGCAAGCGTCCCTGCACAGCAAGCGTCCCTGCACAGCAAGCGTCCCTGCCCGATCGCCTTCCGCTCTCAATTGATCGCTGCACGCAGCTTGACTCCACGTCATCTCCAGACGGTTCCCCCCCCCCTCTCTCTCTCTCTCTCTCTCTCTCTCTCTCTCTCTCTCACACACACACACACACACACACACACACACACAGTCTTATGGTGGTGATATTGCTGCTATTGTTATGTTTGAGCTTGTACTATTGTGGAAATTATTTTCCTCCAGAAATGAAGGTGATGGTGATAGTCGTAGTGGTGGTGATGATGATGATGGCGGAGGTGGTGGTGGTGATGGTAGTATTGCTGGAGATGATGCTGTTGGCTAGGTTGCTGTTACTAATTCTGAAGCAGAACCTTATCTATTCTTTATTCATTTTCATGCTGCTGCCATTCATGCCACCACTGCAGGATATGCTGCTGTTGGCTTAGATATTATCCTACTGCTGCTACTGCTATCTTAGATTTTTTCCCCCATCTTATATTTGCAGCCGGAGATGATGCTGTTGTCTTAAATATTTCTTCTTCTTCTTTTTCTTCTTCTTCTTCTTCTTCTTCTTCTTCTTCTTCTTCTTCTTCTTCTTCTTCTTCTTCTTCTTCTTCTTCTTCTTCTTCTTCTTCTTCTTCTTCTCATTATTATTGTTTTCATCATCATCATCATCATCATCATCATCATCATCATCATCATCATCATCATCATCATCATCATCATCATCATCATCATCATCATCATCATCATTATTATTATTATTATTATTATTATTATTATTATTATTATTATTATTATTATTATTATTATTTTGCCGCTGCTGTCGTTGGGGTATTGCTGAAGCCAGCCTTATAACTATCAAGTATTCCCAATCTTGCTGCAGCTAGCTGGAGTTAGCACAATCATTCTAGTTCTTTCTATTGTTGCTGCTGCTATGTTTAGTAAGTAGCCAATCACCACTGTTAGGGACAGTCGGAAATAGTTTCAGAGCTTAACCGGGGATCAAACCTGAAACTTCCCAGTGAACGACTGGGTGCTCTAAATATTCGCTAGTTGCTGCAGCTGATTTGATTAACTGACTATCAATATCATACTTTCTGCATGTGGCCACTTATCTATTCTCTCCGCTTATAGCTAGGTGGTAGTGCTTGTGTCAAGCTGTTTTCCAAGAGGCTTTCTGTTGCTTACCTGATGAAGGGTATGTCTCCGTGCTTCTTCTGTGGGAAACAACGGTGTTTTTTTAAATAAATATCTAACCCTTACCTTCACTTTCGTGCATTCCTTGATTTCCCTGCACTTGAGGAGTTGATCCTCAGTGCGTTGACTTCTGTGACTCGTCAGAGGTGTTGTCATTGATGAGTTGTGTAAGCCTCATCTTCGAGCGGACGGATGCGGCATGGGACAAGATCTAGCTGTTATCGAGACACGTAAGTGCGGGAAAGAAACCTGTAACGAAACGAGGAGGGGGTAGACATCAGCAGAGCTCGTATTTAGTAACGTGATGAGATGCGTAACTTGATAAATAATCAATCCTGATGTTACAACTGTGATTATCTAGTTCCCAATAAGGTCATAACAGACATTACTCAGATTACTAGCGCAGATCGAGTCGAATCTGTGGGCGGTGCAGAGAGAAAAGTTGTGAGAACATCCCGTACCGATCGTCTGGACTGATCTATGGTGTTAGGCTGGACTGATCTATGGTGTTAGGCTGGACTGATCTATGGTGTTAGACTGGACTGATCTATGGTGTTAGGCTGGACTGATCTATGGTGTTAGACTGGACTGATCTATGGTGTTAGACTGGACTGATCTATGGTGTTAGACTGGACTGATCTATGGTGTTAGGCTGGACTGATCTATGGTGTTAGACTGGACTGATCTATGGTGTTAGACTGGACTGATCTATGGTGTTAGGCTGTCGTGACTGATTCATCCTTTACAACCTCCCGAGAAAACCGAAGCACACCCACCCACATGCTCGAGTTCCTGCTCCGCTTGTTGAAGTAAACTCAACGAGGCCTTCACTTCCTCTCGAGTGCCACATTTGA
Organism: Theodoxus fluviatilis; assembly: GCA_034096865.1. Lineage (NCBI taxonomy): Eukaryota > Metazoa > Mollusca > Gastropoda > Cycloneritida > Neritidae > Theodoxus > Theodoxus fluviatilis. The sequence continues at coordinate 706 of JAWQFJ010000218.1, read as the reverse complement.
CTTACGAAAGCGAGTCTGTGTGTCCGTTAAAAAGGTCAGAATTTTAAATGTTGTCTAAAAACAGGAATTTTTCACAATTTCCTAATTTCGCTAAGGTTTTGGAGATTGGATACCTGACCCATGTATGGTGTATAGAGCAAAGTCATCCCAATCTCTTTATACCAGTTTAACTCTTCCAAACTAATAACATTGTAATACACATGCTATATTTTCATATTAGGTCACCCGTGTCGGGTGTCATCCGTTTAAAACCCTAACGTTGGAATTTTTTCTCCCAGACTATTAAGTCTATCAACACCCAATTCGGCTTGATGGTGTATGATGACAAAGCGACTTGACCCCGCTTCAAGGTCAAGGTCGCAGTTGCCTTAAATGTTGTCAAAACAACAGCCATTTTCTCACATTCGCTCAGCATGTGAGTCGTGTGGGCTTGCCCTTCTTTTCTGTATATCTGTACATGCACGAGAAGGGGGTATGCTCCAGCCACAGTAGCATCAGCCTTTTCAGCAATCGAACCCACCAGACTCCTTCATCATTAGGAAGATGCCGCAAGCTAGGAAAACATTAAAACCCACAGGGATCATCGCATACCAATCTCAAAACCTATCCCACAAACTCTTTTCATGGCTATGTTTTTATGAGCCTTCCATGAATGGTGAGAGTAGGGGACTTGACAGTATCCAAGCACAATCTCAGTCTCGCAGAT
>JAWQFJ010000217.1:45000-96932 GCA_034096865.1 Theodoxus fluviatilis | reverse complement strand
ACGCATGTGCAAAGCTGTCAACACTGCATCTGCAAAGCTGTCAACACTGCAAAGCTGTCAACACTGCAAAGCTGTCAACACTGCATCTGCAAAGCTGTCAACACTGCATGTGCAAAGCTGTCAACACTGCATCTGCAAAGCTGTCAACACTGCAAAGCTGTCAACACTGCATCTGCAAAGCTGTCAACACTGCATCTGCAAAGCTGTCAACACTGCATCTGCAAAGCTGTCAACACTGCATCTGCAAAGCTGTCAACACTGCATCTGCAAAGCTGTCAACACTGCAAAGCTGTCAACACTGCAAAGCTGTCAACACTGCATCTGCAAAGCTGTCAACACTGCATGTGCAAAGCTGTCAACACTGCATGTGCAAAGCTGTCAACACTGCATCTGCAAAGCTGTCAACACTGCAAAGCTGTCAACACTGCATCTGCAAAGCTGTCAACACTGCATCTGCAAAGCTGTCAACACTGCATGTGCAAAGCTGTCAACACTGCATCTGCAAAGCTGTCAACACTGCATCTGCAAAGCTGTCAACACTGCATCTGCAAAGCTGTCAACACTGCATGTGCAAAGCTGTCAACACTGCATCTGCAAAGCTGTCAACACTGCAAAGCTGTCAACACTGCATCTGCAAAGCTGTCAACACTGCATCTGCAAAGCTGTCAACACTGCATGTGCAAAGCTGTCAACACTGCAAAGCTGTCAACACTGCATCTGCAAAGCTGTCAACACTGCATCTGCAAAGCTGTCAACACTGCATCTGCAAAGCTGTCAACACTGCATCTGCAAAGCTGTCAACACTGCATCTGCAAAGCTGTCAACACTGCAAAGCTGTCAACACTGCATCTGCAAAGCTGTCAACACTGCATCTGCAAAGCTGTCAACACTGCATGTGCAAAGCTGTCAACACTGCATCTGCAAAGCTGTCAACACTGCATGTGCAAAGCTGTCAACACTGCATCTGCAAAGCTGTCAACACTGCATCTGCAAAGCTGTCAACACTGCATCTGCAAAGCTGTCAACACTGCATCTGCAAAGCTGTCAACACTGCATCTGCAAAGCTGTCAACACTGCATCTGCAAAGCTGTCAACACTGCATGTGCAAAGCTGTCAACACTGCATCTGCAAAGCTGTCAACACTGCATCTGCAAAGCTGTCAACACTGCATCTGCAAAGCTGTCAACACTGCAAAGCTGTCAACACTGCATCTGCAAAGCTGTCAACACTGCATGTGCAAAGCTGTCAACACTGCATCTGCAAAGCTGTCAACACTGCAAAGCTGTCAACACTGCATCTGCAAAGCTGTCAACACTGCAAAGCTGTCAACACTGCATCTGCAAAGCTGTCAACACTGCAAAGCTGTCAACACTGCAAAGCTGTCAACACTGCATCTGCAAAGCTGTCAACACTGCAAAGCTGTCAACACTGCAAAGCTGTCAACACTGCATCTGCAAAGCTGTCAACACTGCATCTGCAAAGCTGTCAACACTGCATGTGCAAAGCTGTCAACACTGCAAAGCTGTCAACACTGCAAAGCTGTCAACACTGCAAAGCTGTCAACACTGCATCTGCAAAGCTGTCAACACTGCATGTGCAAAGCTGTCAACACTGCATCTGCAAAGCTGTCAACACTGCAAAGCTGTCAACACTGCATCTGCAAAGCTGTCAACACTGCATCTGCAAAGCTGTCAACACTGCAAAGCTGTCAACACTGCAAAGCTGTCAACACTGCATCTGCAAAGCTGTCAACACTGCATGTGCAAAGCTGTCAACACTGCAAAGCTGTCAACACTGCATCTGCAAAGCTGTCAACACTGCAAAGCTGTCAACACTGCAAAGCTGTCAACACTGCAAAGCTGTCAACACTGCATGTGCAAAGCTGTCAACACTGCATCTGCAAAGCTGTCAACACTGCAAAGCTGTCAACACTGCAAAGCTGTCAACACTGCATCTGCAAAGCTGTCAACACTGCAAAGCTGTCAACACTGCATCTGCAAAGCTGTCAACACTGCAAAGCTGTCAACACTGCATCTGCAAAGCTGTCAACACTGCATCTGCAAAGCTGTCAACACTGCATCTGCAAAGCTGTCAACACTGCAAAGCTGTCAACACTGCATCTGCAAAGCTGTCAACACTGCATCTGCAAAGCTGTCAACACTGCAAAGCTGTCAACACTGCAAAGCTGTCAACACTGCATCTGCAAAGCTGTCAACACTGCATCTGCAAAGCTGTCAACACTGCATCTGCAAAGCTGTCAACACTGCATCTGCAAAGCTGTCAACACTGCATCTGCAAAGCTGTCAACACTGCAAAGCTGTCAACACTGCAAAGCTGTCAACACTGCAAAGCTGTCAACACTGCATCTGCAAAGCTGTCAACACTGCATGTGCAAAGCTGTCAACACTGCATCTGCAAAGCTGTCAACACTGCATCTGCAAAGCTGTCAACACTGCATCTGCAAAGCTGTCAACACTGCATCTGCAAAGCTGTCAACACTGCAAAGCTGTCAACACTGCAAAGCTGTCAACACTGCATCTGCAAAGCTGTCAACACTGCATCTGCAAAGCTGTCAACACTGCATCTGCAAAGCTGTCAACACTGCATCTGCAAAGCTGTCAACACTGCATCTGCAAAGCTGTCAACACTGCAAAGCTGTCAACACTGCATCTGCAAAGCTGTCAACACTGCATCTGCAAAGCTGTCAACACTGCATCTGCAAAGCTGTCAACACTGCAAAGCTGTCAACACTGCATCTGCAAAGCTGTCAACACTGCATCTGCAAAGCTGTCAACACTGCAAAGCTGTCAACACTGCAAAGCTGTCAACACTGCATCTGCAAAGCTGTCAACACTGCATCTGCAAAGCTGTCAACACTGCATCTGCAAAGCTGTCAACACTGCATCTGCAAAGCTGTCAACACTGCATCTGCAAAGCTGTCAACACTGCATCTGCAAAGCTGTCAACACTGCATCTGCAAAGCTGTCAACACTGCATCTGCAAAGCTGTCAACACTGCATGTGCAAAGCTGTCAACACTGCATCTGCAAAGCTGTCAACACTGCATCTGCAAAGCTGTCAACACTGCATCTGCAAAGCTGTCAACACTGCATCTGCAAAGCTGTCAACACTGCAAAGCTGTCAACACTGCATCTGCAAAGCTGTCAACACTGCATCTGCAAAGCTGTCAACACTGCATCTGCAAAGCTGTCAACACTGCATGTGCAAAGCTGTCAACACTGCATCTGCAAAGCTGTCAACACTGCAAAGCTGTCAACACTGCATCTGCAAAGCTGTCAACACTGCATCTGCAAAGCTGTCAACACTGCATCTGCAAAGCTGTCAACACTGCATCTGCAAAGCTGTCAACACTGCAAAGCTGTCAACACTGCAAAGCTGTCAACACTGCAAAGCTGTCAACACTGCAAAGCTGTCAACACTGCATCTGCAAAGCTGTCAACACTGCATCTGCAAAGCTGTCAACACTGCATCTGCAAAGCTGTCAACACTGCATCTGCAAAGCTGTCAACACTGCAAAGCTGTCAACACTGCAAAGCTGTCAACACTGCATCTGCAAAGCTGTCAACACTGCATCTGCAAAGCTGTCAACACTGCATCTGCAAAGCTGTCAACACTGCATCTGCAAAGCTGTCAACACTGCATCTGCAAAGCTGTCAACACTGCAAAGCTGTCAACACTGCATCTGCAAAGCTGTCAACACTGCAAAGCTGTCAACACTGCATCTGCAAAGCTGTCAACACTGCAAAGCTGTCAACACTGCATCTGCAAAGCTGTCAACACTGCATCTGCAAAGCTGTCAACACTGCATCTGCAAAGCTGTCAACACTGCAAAGCTGTCAACACTGCATCTGCAAAGCTGTCAACACTGCATCTGCAAAGCTGTCAACACTGCAAAGCTGTCAACACTGCAAAGCTGTCAACACTGCAAAGCTGTCAACACTGCATCTGCAAAGCTGTCAACACTGCATCTGCAAAGCTGTCAACACTGCATCTGCAAAGCTGTCAACACTGCATCTGCAAAGCTGTCAACACTGCAAAGCTGTCAACACTGCAAAGCTGTCAACACTGCATCTGCAAAGCTGTCAACACTGCATCTGCAAAGCTGTCAACACTGCATCTGCAAAGCTGTCAACACTGCAAAGCTGTCAACACTGCATCTGCAAAGCTGTCAACACTGCATCTGCAAAGCTGTCAACACTGCATCTGCAAAGCTGTCAACACTGCATCTGCAAAGCTGTCAACACTGCATCTGCAAAGCTGTCAACACTGCAAAGCTGTCAACACTGCATCTGCAAAGCTGTCAACACTGCATGTGCAAAGCTGTCAACACTGCATCTGCAAAGCTGTCAACACTGCATCTGCAAAGCTGTCAACACTGCATCTGCAAAGCTGTCAACACTGCAAAGCTGTCAACACTGCATCTGCAAAGCTGTCAACACTGCATCTGCAAAGCTGTCAACACTGCAAAGCTGTCAACACTGCAAAGCTGTCAACACTGCATCTGCAAAGCTGTCAACACTGCAAAGCTGTCAACACTGCATCTGCAAAGCTGTCAACACTGCATCTGCAAAGCTGTCAACACTGCATCTGCAAAGCTGTCAACACTGCATCTGCAAAGCTGTCAACACTGCATCTGCAAAGCTGTCAACACTGCATCTGCAAAGCTGTCAACACTGCAAAGCTGTCAACACTGCATCTGCAAAGCTGTCAACACTGCATCTGCAAAGCTGTCAACACTGCAAAGCTGTCAACACTGCATCTGCAAAGCTGTCAACACTGCATCTGCAAAGCTGTCAACACTGCATCTGCAAAGCTGTCAACACTGCATCTGCAAAGCTGTCAACACTGCATCTGCAAAGCTGTCAACACTGCAAAGCTGTCAACACTGCAAAGCTGTCAACACTGCATCTGCAAAGCTGTCAACACTGCATCTGCAAAGCTGTCAACACTGCAAAGCTGTCAACACTGCAAAGCTGTCAACACTGCATCTGCAAAGCTGTCAACACTGCATCTGCAAAGCTGTCAACACTGCAAAGCTGTCAACACTGCATGTGCAAAGCTGTCAACACTGCATCTGCAAAGCTGTCAACACTGCATGTGCAAAGCTGTCAACACTGCATCTGCAAAGCTGTCAACACTGCAAAGCTGTCAACACTGCATCTGCAAAGCTGTCAACACTGCATCTGCAAAGCTGTCAACACTGCAAAGCTGTCAACACTGCATCTGCAAAGCTGTCAACACTGCATCTGCAAAGCTGTCAACACTGCAAAGCTGTCAACACTGCAAAGCTGTCAACACTGCATCTGCAAAGCTGTCAACACTGCATCTGCAAAGCTGTCAACACTGCATCTGCAAAGCTGTCAACACTGCATCTGCAAAGCTGTCAACACTGCATCTGCAAAGCTGTCAACACTGCATCTGCAAAGCTGTCAACACTGCATCTGCAAAGCTGTCAACACTGCAAAGCTGTCAACACTGCATCTGCAAAGCTGTCAACACTGCATCTGCAAAGCTGTCAACACTGCAAAGCTGTCAACACTGCAAAGCTGTCAACACTGCATCTGCAAAGCTGTCAACACTGCAAAGCTGTCAACACTGCAAAGCTGTCAACACTGCAAAGCTGTCAACACTGCATCTGCAAAGCTGTCAACACTGCATGTGCAAAGCTGTCAACACTGCATCTGCAAAGCTGTCAACACTGCATCTGCAAAGCTGTCAACACTGCATCTGCAAAGCTGTCAACACTGCATGTGCAAAGCTGTCAACACTGCATCTGCAAAGCTGTCAACACTGCATCTGCAAAGCTGTCAACACTGCATCTGCAAAGCTGTCAACACTGCATCTGCAAAGCTGTCAACACTGCATCTGCAAAGCTGTCAACACTGCATCTGCAAAGCTGTCAACACTGCATCTGCAAAGCTGTCAACACTGCATCTGCAAAGCTGTCAACACTGCATCTGCAAAGCTGTCAACACTGCATGTGCAAAGCTGTCAACACTGCATCTGCAAAGCTGTCAACACTGCATGTGCAAAGCTGTCAACACTGCATCTGCAAAGCTGTCAACACTGCATCTGCAAAGCTGTCAACACTGCATCTGCAAAGCTGTCAACACTGCATGTGCAAAGCTGTCAACACTGCATCTGCAAAGCTGTCAACACTGCATCTGCAAAGCTGTCAACACTGCATCTGCAAAGCTGTCAACACTGCATCTGCAAAGCTGTCAACACTGCATCTGCAAAGCTGTCAACACTGCAAAGCTGTCAACACTGCAAAGCTGTCAACACTGCAAAGCTGTCAACACTGCATCTGCAAAGCTGTCAACACTGCATCTGCAAAGCTGTCAACACTGCATCTGCAAAGCTGTCAACACTGCATCTGCAAAGCTGTCAACACTGCATCTGCAAAGCTGTCAACACTGCAAAGCTGTCAACACTGCATCTGCAAAGCTGTCAACACTGCATGTGCAAAGCTGTCAACACTGCAAAGCTGTCAACACTGCATCTGCAAAGCTGTCAACACTGCAAAGCTGTCAACACTGCATCTGCAAAGCTGTCAACACTGCATCTGCAAAGCTGTCAACACTGCATCTGCAAAGCTGTCAACACTGCATCTGCAAAGCTGTCAACACTGCATCTGCAAAGCTGTCAACACTGCATCTGCAAAGCTGTCAACACTGCAAAGCTGTCAACACTGCATCTGCAAAGCTGTCAACACTGCAAAGCTGTCAACACTGCAAAGCTGTCAACACTGCATCTGCAAAGCTGTCAACACTGCATCTGCAAAGCTGTCAACACTGCATCTGCAAAGCTGTCAACACTGCAAAGCTGTCAACACTGCAAAGCTGTCAACACTGCAAAGCTGTCAACACTGCATCTGCAAAGCTGTCAACACTGCAAAGCTGTCAACACTGCATCTGCAAAGCTGTCAACACTGCATGTGCAAAGCTGTCAACACTGCAAAGCTGTCAACACTGCATCTGCAAAGCTGTCAACACTGCATCTGCAAAGCTGTCAACACTGCAAAGCTGTCAACACTGCAAAGCTGTCAACACTGCAAAGCTGTCAACACTGCATCTGCAAAGCTGTCAACACTGCATCTGCAAAGCTGTCAACACTGCATCTGCAAAGCTGTCAACACTGCATCTGCAAAGCTGTCAACACTGCATCTGCAAAGCTGTCAACACTGCATCTGCAAAGCTGTCAACACTGCATCTGCAAAGCTGTCAACACTGCATCTGCAAAGCTGTCAACACTGCATGTGCAAAGCTGTCAACACTGCAAAGCTGTCAACACTGCATCTGCAAAGCTGTCAACACTGCATCTGCAAAGCTGTCAACACTGCATCTGCAAAGCTGTCAACACTGCATGTGCAAAGCTGTCAACACTGCATCTGCAAAGCTGTCAACACTGCAAAGCTGTCAACACTGCAAAGCTGTCAACACTGCATCTGCAAAGCTGTCAACACTGCATGTGCAAAGCTGTCAACACTGCATCTGCAAAGCTGTCAACACTGCAAAGCTGTCAACACTGCAAAGCTGTCAACACTGCATGTGCAAAGCTGTCAACACTGCATGTGCAAAGCTGTCAACACTGCATCTGCAAAGCTGTCAACACTGCATCTGCAAAGCTGTCAACACTGCATCTGCAAAGCTGTCAACACTGCATCTGCAAAGCTGTCAACACTGCATCTGCAAAGCTGTCAACACTGCAAAGCTGTCAACACTGCAAAGCTGTCAACACTGCAAAGCTGTCAACACTGCATCTGCAAAGCTGTCAACACTGCATCTGCAAAGCTGTCAACACTGCATCTGCAAAGCTGTCAACACTGCATCTGCAAAGCTGTCAACACTGCATCTGCAAAGCTGTCAACACTGCATCTGCAAAGCTGTCAACACTGCATCTGCAAAGCTGTCAACACTGCATCTGCAAAGCTGTCAACACTGCATCTGCAAAGCTGTCAACACTGCATCTGCAAAGCTGTCAACACTGCATCTGCAAAGCTGTCAACACTGCATCTGCAAAGCTGTCAACACTGCATCTGCAAAGCTGTCAACACTGCAAAGCTGTCAACACTGCAAAGCTGTCAACACTGCAAAGCTGTCAACACTGCATCTGCAAAGCTGTCAACACTGCATCTGCAAAGCTGTCAACACTGCAAAGCTGTCAACACTGCAAAGCTGTCAACACTGCATCTGCAAAGCTGTCAACACTGCATGTGCAAAGCTGTCAACACTGCAAAGCTGTCAACACTGCATCTGCAAAGCTGTCAACACTGCATGTGCAAAGCTGTCAACACTGCATCTGCAAAGCTGTCAACACTGCAAAGCTGTCAACACTGCAAAGCTGTCAACACTGCATCTGCAAAGCTGTCAACACTGCATCTGCAAAGCTGTCAACACTGCAAAGCTGTCAACACTGCATCTGCAAAGCTGTCAACACTGCATCTGCAAAGCTGTCAACACTGCAAAGCTGTCAACACTGCAAAGCTGTCAACACTGCATCTGCAAAGCTGTCAACACTGCATCTGCAAAGCTGTCAACACTGCATCTGCAAAGCTGTCAACACTGCAAAGCTGTCAACACTGCATCTGCAAAGCTGTCAACACTGCATCTGCAAAGCTGTCAACACTGCATCTGCAAAGCTGTCAACACTGCAAAGCTGTCAACACTGCATCTGCAAAGCTGTCAACACTGCATCTGCAAAGCTGTCAACACTGCATCTGCAAAGCTGTCAACACTGCATCTGCAAAGCTGTCAACACTGCATTGCAAAGCTGTCAACACTGCATCTGCAAAGCTGTCAACACTGCATCTGCAAAGCTGTCAACACTGCAAAGCTGTCAACACTGCATCTGCAAAGCTGTCAACACTGCATCTGCAAAGCTGTCAACACTGCATCTGCAAAGCTGTCAACACTGCATCTGCAAAGCTGTCAACACTGCATCTGCAAAGCTGTCAACACTGCATGTGCAAAGCTGTCAACACTGCATCTGCAAAGCTGTCAACACTGCATTGCAAAGCTGTCAACACTGCATCTGCAAAGCTGTCAACACTGCATCTGCAAAGCTGTCAACACTGCATCTGCAAAGCTGTCAACACTGCATCTGCAAAGCTGTCAACACTGCATCTGCAAAGCTGTCAACACTGCATCTGCAAAGCTGTCAACACTGCATCTGCAAAGCTGTCAACACTGCATCTGCAAAGCTGTCAACACTGCATCTGCAAAGCTGTCAACACTGCATCTGCAAAGCTGTCAACACTGCATCTGCAAAGCTGTCAACACTGCATCTGCAAAGCTGTCAACACTGCATCTGCAAAGCTGTCAACACTGCATCTGCAAAGCTGTCAACACTGCATCTGCAAAGCTGTCAACACTGCATCTGCAAAGCTGTCAACACTGCATCTGCAAAGCTGTCAACACTGCATCTGCAAAGCTGTCAACACTGCATCTGCAAAGCTGTCAACACTGCATCTGCAAAGCTGTCAACACTGCATCTGCAAAGCTGTCAACACTGCATCTGCAAAGCTGTCAACACTGCAAAGCTGTCAACACTGCAAAGCTGTCAACACTGCATCTGCAAAGCTGTCAACACTGCATCTGCAAAGCTGTCAACACTGCATCTGCAAAGCTGTCAACACTGCAAAGCTGTCAACACTGCATCTGCAAAGCTGTCAACACTGCAAAGCTGTCAACACTGCAAAGCTGTCAACACTGCATCTGCAAAGCTGTCAACACTGCATCTGCAAAGCTGTCAACACTGCATCTGCAAAGCTGTCAACACTGCATCTGCAAAGCTGTCAACACTGCATCTGCAAAGCTGTCAACACTGCATCTGCAAAGCTGTCAACACTGCAAAGCTGTCAACACTGCATCTGCAAAGCTGTCAACACTGCAAAGCTGTCAACACTGCATCTGCAAAGCTGTCAACACTGCAAAGCTGTCAACACTGCATCTGCAAAGCTGTCAACACTGCATCTGCAAAGCTGTCAACACTGCATCTGCAAAGCTGTCAACACTGCATCTGCAAAGCTGTCAACACTGCATCTGCAAAGCTGTCAACACTGCATCTGCAAAGCTGTCAACACTGCAAAGCTGTCAACACTGCATCTGCAAAGCTGTCAACACTGCATCTGCAAAGCTGTCAACACTGCATCTGCAAAGCTGTCAACACTGCATCTGCAAAGCTGTCAACACTGCATCTGCAAAGCTGTCAACACTGCAAAGCTGTCAACACTGCAAAGCTGTCAACACTGCATCTGCAAAGCTGTCAACACTGCAAAGCTGTCAACACTGCATCTGCAAAGCTGTCAACACTGCAAAGCTGTCAACACTGCATCTGCAAAGCTGTCAACACTGCATCTGCAAAGCTGTCAACACTGCATCTGCAAAGCTGTCAACACTGCATCTGCAAAGCTGTCAACACTGCATCTGCAAAGCTGTCAACACTGCATCTGCAAAGCTGTCAACACTGCATCTGCAAAGCTGTCAACACTGCATCTGCAAAGCTGTCAACACTGCATCTGCAAAGCTGTCAACACTGCAACTGCAAAGCTGTCAACACTGCATCTGCAAAGCTGTCAACACTGCATCTGCAAAGCTGTCAACACTGCATCTGCAAAGCTGTCAACACTGCATCTGCAAAGCTGTCAACACTGCATCTGCAAAGCTGTCAACACTGCATCTGCAAAGCTGTCAACACTGCAAAGCTGTCAACACTGCAAAGCTGTCAACACTGCATCTGCAAAGCTGTCAACACTGCATCTGCAAAGCTGTCAACACTGCATCTGCAAAGCTGTCAACACTGCATCTGCAAAGCTGTCAACACTGCATCTGCAAAGCTGTCAACACTGCATCTGCAAAGCTGTCAACACTGCAAAGCTGTCAACACTGCAAAGCTGTCAACACTGCAAAGCTGTCAACACTGCATGTGCAAAGCTGTCAACACTGCATGTGCAAAGCTGTCAACACTGCATCTGCAAAGCTGTCAACACTGCATCTGCAAAGCTGTCAACACTGCAAAGCTGTCAACACTGCATCTGCAAAGCTGTCAACACTGCAAAGCTGTCAACACTGCAAAGCTGTCAACACTGCATCTGCAAAGCTGTCAACACTGCAAAGCTGTCAACACTGCATCTGCAAAGCTGTCAACACTGCATCTGCAAAGCTGTCAACACTGCATCTGCAAAGCTGTCAACACTGCATCTGCAAAGCTGTCAACACTGCAAAGCTGTCAACACTGCATCTGCAAAGCTGTCAACACTGCAAAGCTGTCAACACTGCAAAGCTGTCAACACTGCATCTGCAAAGCTGTCAACACTGCAAAGCTGTCAACACTGCATCTGCAAAGCTGTCAACACTGCATCTGCAAAGCTGTCAACACTGCATCTGCAAAGCTGTCAACACTGCAAAGCTGTCAACACTGCAAAGCTGTCAACACTGCATCTGCAAAGCTGTCAACACTGCATCTGCAAAGCTGTCAACACTGCATCTGCAAAGCTGTCAACACTGCAAAGCTGTCAACACTGCAAAGCTGTCAACACTGCATCTGCAAAGCTGTCAACACTGCAAAGCTGTCAACACTGCATCTGCAAAGCTGTCAACACTGCATCTGCAAAGCTGTCAACACTGCAAAGCTGTCAACACTGCATCTGCAAAGCTGTCAACACTGCATCTGCAAAGCTGTCAACACTGCATCTGCAAAGCTGTCAACACTGCATCTGCAAAGCTGTCAACACTGCAAAGCTGTCAACACTGCATCTGCAAAGCTGTCAACACTGCATGTGCAAAGCTGTCAACACTGCAAAGCTGTCAACACTGCATGTGCAAAGCTGTCAACACTGCATGTGCAAAGCTGTCAACACTGCATCTGCAAAGCTGTCAACACTGCATGTGCAAAGCTGTCAACACTGCAAAGCTGTCAACACTGCATCTGCAAAGCTGTCAACACTGCATGTGCAAAGCTGTCAACACTGCATCTGCAAAGCTGTCAACACTGCAAAGCTGTCAACACTGCATCTGCAAAGCTGTCAACACTGCATGTGCAAAGCTGTCAACACTGCATCTGCAAAGCTGTCAACACTGCAAAGCTGTCAACACTGCAAAGCTGTCAACACTGCATCTGCAAAGCTGTCAACACTGCATCTGCAAAGCTGTCAACACTGCAAAGCTGTCAACACTGCATCTGCAAAGCTGTCAACACTGCATCTGCAAAGCTGTCAACACTGCAAAGCTGTCAACACTGCATCTGCAAAGCTGTCAACACTGCAAAGCTGTCAACACTGCAAAGCTGTCAACACTGCATCTGCAAAGCTGTCAACACTGCAAAGCTGTCAACACTGCATCTGCAAAGCTGTCAACACTTCATCTAAACACTGCAAGCAACTGCAAACCAGATGTTCTGACCCGTACTTCCACTAAAATTTGTCCTGCACAGTTATCTTCTCCCAAATCAGCAAGAAGTAGCAAATGATACATTTTTCTTATTGGTTTGTTGTGTTTTTATTTTCCAGAGCACTGAACAGAACTGAGTCATTAGTAGTTGCCTCCCTTTCATGACAGTGCTTCGTTAGAAGCCCAAAACATTTCTGGGACCTAGCAAGGCTCTGATAGTTCAAGGCCCAGAGCATTTCTGGGCGTGGCACGGAAATGGCTAAAGAAAGTTTCAGGTTCCTGGACCAAGGGACATCTGCCAAAAGCCAATGTTACATCTCCACTAGAAATGGAGGAACATTTACAGGACTGTACCTGATCCCTCCTCTCCGTCGCCTTCTGGAATGGGGCCAGGCACCGGCGCTTCCCCGTTCTTCAGACACCTGTGTATGTAGGCCGCTTTCCACTTGGCGTACTTCCTGTTCTTGTCAATCTGCACAGGTAGAGGAGAGGATTTACTGGAGGAGGCAGCATTCAAGCTCCAAGCAAAATGTCCAGCAGCTGCGCAGATATCAATGAAACCTTAATTTAATGGCTTAAAGCTTTTGTCATTTTTGCTTTATTCCGTACCTACTTGATGTCTAACGGAAAAGAAAAGTTTGGTTTTAACAAAAATGGGTCTGATTGTTTAGGTTTGAGAAACAGTGTGCTCATTTGCATTGTGTGTGCAGTTTGCCTTTACTAGCATTATTTCATAGATACAACTTCAACTCACAATGACTTTTTTCTTTTTTAGGTGGGTATTTGTTTGAGACTGTGTGAAGGTTGAGTCACATTGTGGTGTAAAAATGTCATTGTATTGTTTTCATGACTAAATTTTTTTTAAAGCCCCGCCACAATAGAGGTCACTTAGTAACATTCACCCAGTTCACAGGAACACTGCCACAGATCAAAGTCTACTGCAATGCAACTGTAAGATGTGTGTCTTTCCTCCATTACTGTAAAACAGCATGTAAAAATCTCTTCATCATGAGGAGAAAATTTGAGTTACTAATCAAACTTTCAACATTAGAATGTGAATGGATGAAGATTATTTGATACAGTAATGTCTAAATTACAGAACAACCTATCAGCATGTAACATTTCATTAGAAATTAATTTGGAACATACAATTCCACATCAACAAAAACAGAGAAGGCTACTTACGTCATCTGACAGTTCACCAAATACTGTCAAAACATCAAACAGCATGCCAGCTGTGTAGAAAGATTTCACAACATTCCTGGAAAGAGAAGGAGAGTAGCATGTTGTATTGCAAGATACACTAAAATTTTTATAGTGCCTCTGGGATGGGGGTGGGGGTGGGGGGAGAGGGGGGGTGGGGGGAAGCAATGGACGATGTTGTATAGAGGTTAGACAAGGAGAAAATGCCTGATTCCCCCAAAAGACCATCTGAACATAAATAAAAATTTCTCCTTCAATGATATTATGGCAGGTTTCACGATAACTGAGCTCTTGGATGTGTGTAAACTTTGTGTTCAAATTACTTGTTTACTGTGTTGATTTTCATTATTTTTTCTGTTGTGCACGCATCAGAGTAATAATTGAAATAAAAAATTTAAAATGAAAAAAAAAAAAGTTTGAGCATGTGCTTGCGAGAGCGCTTTTTTAAAAGCGATCGTGTGGATCTTGACAGACGGCATTTACTTTCTGTGTCATGACCACATTTCGAAGTTTGAGTGCAGACACGAAAACAACACCCAAATTTAATAACAACTGCGTTATTCAATCCAGCTATCATCAATTTAAGTCTCTGAATCAACAAAATAAAAAATAAAAATGAATTAGAACGTTAAAAGCCTCAATGGAAAATTTTCGCCAATCAGCAGAAGTCGTCTGTCAGAAAAAACGCACGTGCCTTCCCTGCAAAGCAAGCCTATTTTTACAGATCGGATGCCTTTTTTACGTTGTTATTTTTGCTTGTTGGTATTATTTCATGGATAATCTGCATCGGAAAGTCGTTATTTCAGCAACAGAATTAAAAAGTCGCAAAAAGGAAGCATTTTCTTCGATCTCTGACCAGCGTCTGTCAGATGACGCAACGATCAGCAGCCTTCAGTTTATTTCGGAAATTTCCAAGTATTTTACCGTACGTGACGAACAAGCACGCGAGATCGTTTGAAAATAAAAGAGAACGAGACACATCGCAGAGAGAAACACGTTTCACCGTTTTTAGTGCCTTTTGGTCGAGTTTTGCTGTGTCTGTCAGCAACGATCAACAACCACACGATCGAAACAGCGACACACGCGAACAGATTTCCGTCGCTTGTGGCCGGCAAGTGATGAATGCTTGAGTATGTTTGCAGAGTTTCGAAAGCAAAAACGTTTTTCTTTTGTCTCCCATACTTGTAATGGTTTACTTTGCACTTGTTATTGTGAAAACCGACAGTTTGTGGGTACCAGCAGTTAATCCTGGCGATCGCTGGTCGATTGTTGCCTTCTGTCACAGGCGGAGTTGGCGATTGGGCTAGTCCACTGTTGCGGCACCCCTCTCGCTCAAGCTATTTTTAGAATGCCGTTGTCTCTCAACCGCTGCTCAGCAGTTTGGAATGCTCTCGCAGGGGGTGTTGGGTCAAGAGTACTACGAAAGTGCTGAGTACGCCGATTTCACTACCCTACCACAAAACAGAGCATCGCAGAAACACGTTTCACCATTTTTAGTGCCTTTTTTCGAGTTTTGCTGTATCTGTCAGCAACGTTCAACCACCACACGATCAACACAGCGACACACGCTAACATATTTCCGTCTCTCTCTCTCTCTCTCTCTCTCTCTCTCTCTCTCTCACTCACACACGCATGCACGCACGCACGCACGCACACACACTTTTGGTAAATTAGTTGTAGATGTTTGTTTTTTAAATTTACAATGCAAAAGTGTTGTGGAGACTCTCCAGACTTCATTTGTGTTAAACTCAAAACTTGATTTTTGATGATTTTTTTTTACGAAGTAGCAAAGGCTGTGTGCCCCCTTAAAGCTTGCATGTATGCATTTCTGATTGCTTTTCTATGGCCATAAGTTAGGTTGTACTGAAATTGAAGAAGTTTGGGATTGTTTTCCTTGAAGCAAGTAACTGCGAGTTTGACCCCGTTTTTGAATTTGGGGGGGGGGGGGGGGGTCGTTTGAGTCCACCCATGTCATTGTGATTGAGTCAAATATCTATCTGTTGTGTGGATATGATTTATAGATGTTTGGTTTTCAATTTTAGAATGATTTCTTTATCTAGTGATGACTCCTGAGGTCTACAGGAAACGGTAAAGACAAAATTATTCTAAATTTAGCGTCATTTATCTGTCAACCATCCTTCTGATCAATGTTGTCACTTTTATTGCAAGTTTTATACTTTTCTTAAGGTGTACATAGTGTATGTTAAAGATGATTGTCATTGGTTGCTTCCAAACAACATTTTGTAGCAGTTATGATGCACTGAAGTTGTAAAAGCATTTTTTGTGGTTTCAGGATATAGGGTCTTTGAAAATCAATAACTTTGGAAATAAGTATGTTCATATACATTTTTTTACTGTTTTAGGTAGAAATAAAGTTGAACTCTTTGTGCAAACTGTTTTTGGGCCCCTGGTTGACTTTTTATTTTTCATGAATGATTGGGTGTAGTGGTAAACTGCAGTATGCAATATCGTGAAACCTGCCTTATTTAAATATGAATTTAAATAGTAGATTTCCTGTAAGTGCTCATAGGGCAGGGAAGTAGGGACAGTATACAGTTTGTTGTTTACCACCAATTTCTTTCCTCTTCTTAATCTTCTTCTTCTTCTTCTTTTCACAATCAAACAAAAGTTTACGGTTAGCAGAAAAAAAGAGGTTTTGTTGGGTTACTGTTACCACAAAATGTTTGGGCGTTGCTGCTTAGGCAAATATATGTTGTTGTGCTTACAGTGACCCGACTTAACCCTATCTTCTGCTGCTGACCCTACACTTTTTTTCTAATCATAAAAATTGAAATAAAAAAGAAATTGACTGTAAACAATGAGCACTCAAGGATTACATTTTTTAATTAGCATTTTCAGTGAAAGAAAGTTTGATTTATGTTCAATCTGGCCTCTGAAGAAAACCCCCCAAAACATTTGGACCAACCAACTGACCCTAGTGTTTTTTAGCCATGATACCATAACCACAACTTTTCCCCCCCTTCACAGTCAACTTACTTGTTGAACCGAGCAGCGCGGTCTTCATTGTCGGCATAGAGGAAGACCTTGAGTGAGTAGTTCTCCATGTGGGCCTGTCCCACCATTTCTGACTGCACTGCCTCCTCCTCTTTCTGCCTCTTCTTGTCCTGGTCAACAAACACATGGGAAATGTTACCGTGCCTAGAATTCAAACCAGTTTTCTTCTGCAGGGTCCTCATAGACCTGGCATCAGGCATCAAATTTGACTGGAGCAACAGTGACATGGAATTATGAAATGATCTACTTTGACTGCCTGAGCTTTAGTTGCAATGCCATGAAGGGATGGTCGGTTGAAGATGGACAGGCACAGATGGACAGAAGTTAAAGCTTTGAATTTGATTGATCTTGCATACATAAATGATAAAGGTGGCTAACAGTAACAGGCAATACAATCTAATTCACTGGACAATAAATAAAATAAATTTCATTCCATTCCAGCCTGCTGTACCTACCTCTTCCAAAAAGTCCATCAGCTTTGTGAGGAAGATCCTGCATTCTGGAGACTTCTTGTCAATCTCCATTCCCTTCTGCAAGGCATAGAGTCGGCCTGCAAGAGAAAACAGATAGTGCCAAATCTAGCGATGGTCCAAGCCTTAAACACAACACAGGTGTAAACACTTGTACACGGTCCTGTCTACAGGGGAGGTGTGTAAAAGAGGCTTCAACTAGAAATCATCAAGAGTGAATTTCACGACACTTGAATCGGGAGTGGTTGCACTTTTCCTTGCCCTTCCTGGTGCAGATCCAATCAGTTCTGTCTGTACATACACCCAGTTACTTGTGCACAAATGTTAACGGCATGAACCTGCACATGTATTCGTGAAACGGCGACTCCTTGTTTGTCCACATGACTGTCTACAGTTGTCCAGGGGTCTTCTCAAGTGTCAAGTCGGCCCATACACACTACACAGTGGTATGCTAGTACTGAGTTGTAGTAAGTAGATATCGTTTTCGATGACATTATCTGGAATACGAATCAATGAATAGAGACATTAGGCCAAAACTATCAAATGTAGCAAAATTACATTACAATTTAATCATTCTACTGTTTGCAGGGAGTTCTTTCAAATCTAAAACGGCGCACTGTCCACCCCAAAAGTCTTGACATATGTAAAGTCTTGTTGACACTTGTGATTGCCACATCTACCTCACGATCGTGAATCATTTTCTATTCATGCACCCTGCAACATACAAACGAAGACAAATTATCCAAAGCGACCAGAAAGATTGACATACACCAATAAGACACCACAGGATCTCTTTTGTCATGTTCGGCAGCAGTCTTCATGTAATGCTGGATCGCTTTCAGCTGAGGGGGAACTTGCGGAGCACCCGAAGAAGCCATCTTTTCTGCTAGGAGATAAACATGTGACAGTTTTAGTGACGTAGTCGGTTTCGTTTCAGACAATATTCCATGTACAAATCTAATGGTAGCTGAATATTTAATGTACTTTTTTTTCTTTGACAAGAGTGCTATTCTGATTTATATGTTCAACAAAATGTCCGAACTATATCCTCTGGCTTTGCTGAACAAACACGATGGATCACCGATCACAACTCACACCAAAATACTGAGTGACTGCATGCACCTGCACTAATCACAGAAGCTGTCCTTTATTCTATACTGCTGGAATGTGATCTGCTGAACCGAGCATGGAAACTAAACCCATCGTAACTGGTAAGAACTTTTGGTGCGACGCTCGATCAACAGTTTTTAGACACGGCTGTCTGCTACCGATATAATTCAGTGCTGCTCAAGTTGGCAACATTGTGAGGTTACTTCGGGTAGATCGTAGATGGCATTCGGTGTATGTTGAATATATGCAGGGTTCTTTTATGAAATGTTAAATTAATGCCTTGTCACACAGACTCATGTGTTTTGAAGTTTGTTGGTAGAAGTTGACAAGTACAGTGCGGGAAAGCTATCACTCAGGTATCGTAGCCATAGGGTGGGTGGGGTCGGTGTGAATAAAGAACTAACATGACAGTTAATATGCCAGTTATACAAGAACAGTTTATGAATGTGTCGAGAGTAAGATTAAAGTTAAATAATGACAACGGGAAGGTTTTAAAAAAAAATCCAAGGTTATGATTAGTTTACAGTATGTTTTCTATGTTTTTCCTCATCTGCAGTTCATGGCGATCAAGCCCTGTTCTCATCACTGCACAATGCAATACTACAGGGGCTGCCTAAGGACTTGTGTGAATGGAGAAGGTGAGTAGTTGTTTTCTCAGCTGATTTCCTGAAAACACACACACACACACACACACACACACACACACACACACACACACACACACACACACACACACACACACACACACACACACACACACACTGTGCTCTTGTTTCTGCTTCTGCTGCTGCTCATGCTCTTCTTCCAGCTTATTTGTTCTTAAACCACTCTCTGCTCCCTCTCCTCCTCCTCCTCTTCCTCTTTTTCCTGAGCTGGCTTTGTTTGCCCTATATCCTCCACACCCTGCAGTCCCTAGAGATGTCCATATGGAAATATGAATAGTGACTATCAGTGAAATTGTTATGATTATTATTTTATGATACAGAAGTTTATTGAGTAGTTTTATGAACATACATGTAGTATGTAAATGCATGTATGTTTGAAATATTTGTCTATTTGTAGTTGAGGCCACAACCTTGAATATGCTATTTTGTTCAGATGTTGTTGCTACTCTTCACACACAAAAATGATGTTAAAAATATTTTCTATCAGATCCTATGGCCGCCCTGCAAGAAATATCAACCTGTCTGTGAGCTTTGTGCCTTTTGATGAGGACATCTTGCCGGATGAAGACACAGACAAAACTCTTGTCAGCCGTCCCTACTTTCACATTTTCTGGACTGACTGTGTAAGTGTACAGTCTTTAACTCTTGTCTGGACTGACTGTGTAAGTGTACAGTCTGTAACTCAGGACTGACTGTAAGTGTACAGTCTGTAACCCTGTCTGGACTGACTGTAAGTGTACAGTCTGTAACCCTGTCTGGACTGACTGTGTAAGTGTACAGTCTGTAACCCTGTCTGGACTGACTGTGTAAGTGTACAGTCTGTAACCCTGTCTGGACTGACTGTGTAAGTGTACAGTCTGTAACCCTGTCTGGACTGACTGTGTAAGTGTACAGTCTGTAACCCTGTCTGGACTGACTGTAAGTGTACAGTCTCTAACTTTTGTCTGGACTGACTGTGTAAGTGTACAGTCTGTAACCCTGTCAGGACTGACTGTGTAAGTGTACAGTCTGCAACCCTGTCTGGACTGACTGTGTAAGTGTACGGTCTGTAACTCTTGTCTGGACTGACTGTGTAAGTGTACAGTCTGTAACTCTTGTCTGGACTGACTGTGTAAGTGTACAGTCTGTAACTCTTGTCTGGACTGACTGTGTAAGTGTACGGTCTGTAACTCTTGTCTGGACTGACTGTGTAAGTGTACAGTCTGTAACTCTTGTCTGGACTGACTGTGTAAGTGTACAGTCTGTAACCTTGTCTGGACGTCTGCTGCTGATGTAGCTGTGGCACATGAGCATCATAATTTCATATGGATACTCTTCCAAATCTTCCACAATGTGATTTTTGTAATTGTGTAGATCAGAGCAGCATAAGAATATAAGATGTGGCTGGATGATTTTAAAAAAGGGCTTTACATTCTTAATATCTTTTATACTTTCACATTAAAAAAATTGTAGATGTGTAGATGAAAGTTAGATGCATGTCTTATGATAAAAATAAGTTGAACATGGGGTTTTCAGCAGCAACCTGTACACTCAGCAGAAAAATTGGAAAAATCAGAGAATGGAAGATGGTAAACAATTCCTTGTCTAGGTAGTCTATGGGGGTCGAGAACGCCAACATTATTGAGCAGTCATCTTCTTTGGTGGGCATGCATGTGGCTTTGGAGACTGCGGTTGTTGCAGATTGGGCATGAAATGTCAGTTGCCAGAGGATAGGTAGAAACAATTCCCACAACAGAGCAGAAAACTTGCAGGGGATAGGAAAAGTGTCAGACCTCTCACATGAACACCCAGCTTTTCACAGAGACCCAAAGCACCTGAGAGGGAAAGTTAGTGTAAGTTTGAGGACCTCAGGCAGGTTGAGAACTTGAGGAAAGGTTTTTGATAATGGGCCACTCTAGTAGACTCATCCGAGGTGTGAGAAAGACAGTAAAGCTGGTGGCCTTGCAAGTTGATTGGCCACAGCTTCTGATTGGTGTAAATAAATAAATAAATGTAAATCCCTTTAAAAAATCATCTATTTATTTATTTACACCTGTTAAATGCTGTGGCCCGTCAGGTTGCATTTCCTGCCAGCTTTGCTGTCTTCCCAGCACCCCTCTCCTTGGACAAGTCCACTAGTGTGGCCCGTTATCTGAGGTGTATCCAAACTTTAAACTTTATCTCATGAGGGCCCTGGTCATCTCTGGTCATTTCTGTCCACAGGATCTGGAGGCTTACAAGGCCACGGTGAAGGAGGAGATCAACGAATGGTGTACAGCTCTGCGCAACAAGAACATTCCAGACTGGCTGATAGTGGTGGTGGTCAATGATGAAAGCAAGGTCAAGACCAAATTGTTGCCAAGGTCCTCAGTCATTGACAAGGTCAAGAGTGACTTCTGCAGCAAACAGTCGGAGAGGTGAGAAGACGGAATTGGAGTGCTCAATGTGCGATGAATGAATGAATGAATGAGAATGACTGGATGAATGAATGAATGGGAATGACTGGATGGAGGGATGGGTGAATGGATGAATGAATGAATGAATGAGAATGACTGGATGGAGGGATGAATGAATGAATGAAAATGACTGGATGAATAGATGGATAGAAGAGATTGATTGAATGAATGAGAATGATAGATGAATAGATGGGTGGATGGAAATGATTGAATAGATATGGATGGACGGATGGACAGACGGACGGATGGATGGATGGATGGATGGATGGATGGATGGATGGATGGATGGATGGATGGATGGATGGATGGATGGATGGACGGACGGACGGACAGGTGGATGGATGGATGGATGGATGGATGGATGGATGGATGGACGGATGGATGGATGGATGGATGGATGGATGGATGGATGGATGGATGGATGGATGGACGGATGGATGGAAATGAACAAATGGGTAGATGGATAGGAATGATCAGTTGGATGGATGAGATTAATCAATGATTGGATGGAAAGATAAATGGATGGATTGGTGAATAGATGGTTGATTGATGAATAAATGGATGGAAAGATGGATGGATGGATTTATGGATGGGTGGAGGAAAGATTGATGTTCAGGTAGATGGCTTGCGAAACAGGTGAATGGTTGAATGGTAGGATAGATTCATCTGTGCATTTTTAACACTAATACTAATAGCGACAAATTTCCTGGCAGATTTTGCAGTTAATGACATAATTCAAAACTGATAGACATAATTGTGGATTGTCTGTTGATTAGATGTTGAAATTGCTCTGGCACCAGCTCCTTAGTTAATTTCCTTCTGTTGCATTCCTGGAGAGGCATTGCTTACCATTTCTCTTGTGAGAGGAGAGAAACAACTTCTGCAGTGTTCTAGAGGTGTCATCAGGATCATCTAATTGGTTCCATGGCACAGGTGATGATTGTATGTGAAAATTTGTGGAAAATGTATCTAATTCGTAGCTTTAGAGCATCCCCTTCATTGTGACTTTCAAAATTTCGAGTGGGAATGCCGACAAGAGAAAAACTCCTGACAGGAATTCCAAGGAGTCATCCATTGTGCATTGCAGGTGTATTGTCCTGACAGGAATTCCAAGGAGTCATCCATTGTGCATTGCAGGTACACGTATTGTCCTGACAGGAATTCCAAGGAGTCATCCATTGTGCATTGCAGGTGTATTGTCCTGACAGAGTCATCCATTGTGCATTGCAGGTGTATTGTCCTGACAGAGTCATCCATTGTGCATTGCAGGTGTATTGTCCTGACAGAGCCACTCAAATCAGACTCAAAGTCTACAGAGTCCTGGTTCCAGCTCTTCACGCGTATGAGAATGCTGATCCTGCAGGCTTTCAACAGACACCTCAACAAGTACGAGGACAACATGCGCAGCCAGCGTGATCGACGCAACGACCAGGGATGGAACTACTTCCAGTTCTTCATTGTGCAGGTCTGTGTGGATGGGGCTGGAGTGTGTGTGTGTGTGTGTGTGTGTGTGTGTGTGTGTGTGTGTGTGTGTGTGTGTGTGTGTGTGTGTAGCAACAGACATGTTGACCAGAGACCTCAGACATAGTCACACACACAAACATACACTCTCACTCATGCACACACACTGACAAGCAGACAGATGGACAAGCAGATAGATGGACAAGCAGACAGATGGACAAGCAGACAGATGGACAAGCAGACAGACGGACTAGCAGACAGATGGACAAGCAGACAGATGGACAAGCAGACAGATGGACAAGCAGACATATGAACAAAGACAGAGATGAGAGATAGGGGTAGGGGCGGCAGCAGTGGACAAGATGAGACCGGATAGGACTGAATAAGGCTTGATGGAATGATGGACAGATGGAAGGATAGACAGATGGAAGGATCGACTGATGCAAGGATAGACAGATGGAAGGATAGCCTGAGTAACAAAAACCGGGCAGTAAGGAGTTTGAGCATTTTCATCAGTAGGCATGAAAATAAAAGTTTACCTCAGAAAAAAAATTGGCATGATTAATGGGTTGATGGAGGGATAGATGGATGCTATTTTCCCCATCAGTTGTATGTAATATTTAGTATCAACAGTTGTCTTTTCATAAGGGTTATTGTTTGAAATAGCAGTATCTTGCAATCTTTAAAATTCATAACCTTAAAAGAGGACAATGCTAGTGATGAGCACTGTGTTGCAGATGTATTGCAGAATGCATCAACTGCTTGTGGGCAGTGTAGATTTATTGCACCAATTAAAGTTTGATACATTCAATTTTGCTGTGGCTGACCTGGTTGCAGGAGGAGCTAGCGTTCATGTACGAGATGCTGGGCCTGTTTGAAGATGCCCTCATACAGTATGATGAACTGGATGCCCTCATTGCGCAGTTTGTGGAGAACCATGCCAATGGGGGTAAGTTGATGAATGCATGTGATATCTCTACTGTTTTGACTTCTTTTAACATGTCTTTTTTTCTTTTTTTTTTGGAGTGTGTGTGTGTGTGTTTGTGTATTTGTGTGTGTGTGTATGTGTGTGTGTGTGTTTGTGTGTGTGTGTGTGTGTGTGTGTGTGTGTATGTATGTGTGTGTGTGTGTGTGTGTGCGTGTAATTCTGGCCTTTGTAACTGTCATGACACAATTGAGATATTATCTATCTCAAGTTTATATCTTTAAAAGCTGTGAAGGAAGGTTCAGTAAAGGGTTATTTCCATGTGGATATTTAGTTCACTTGATTATTTCTACTGAAATATGGAATTTTATGGTAACCTTTGTCCTGTTGCTCACTTACCCAATTGGTCAGTCAGTTCCTCTGCGGTTTGCTCACTCACCCAGTCGGACAGTCAGTCCCCCTGCGGCTTGCTCACTGAGTCACTCGCTTACACATCTGCTTTCTGTTCTTCCTCCTTTCTGTCTCTCATCATCATCATGGCTTGGCTTCGCGAACGAAGATCGTGGTAGGGCGGCAGGGTCTCAGCAGCTGCAGGCTCATTGGTTGCTGAAGAGGCCAATACGGGACTTGCACACCCGCCCACAGTGGCTGCATCTGAGGGGCTTGTCTGTAGCGGCTGGCGCTGATGCTTCACAATTCTTTCTCCTCAAACTTTGGTACTCTCGGTTGGCTCTTCGGTTGTGTTCAAAGGACGAGATAGCCGCATGGATGGTGTGTTTCCAGATCTTCTTAACTACTCACCCCTTCTTCTAACCGAGAATGTATCAATAAATTACACAGAGTAAGCTAAAGCTCTTGGTCTACTGTTAAAGTGAAGATATCTAGTAAATGGAACCATTTGAAATGGAGTACAACAAGGCAAAATAATAAGTGCATATTTTTTTTGCACCAAAGACTTATCCCTCCAGTAAGTTTGTCTTTTTACCCGTTACATCTGACAAAGACTTCTTGATGGAAAATGTTTGTTTTTGTTCGGTCTTTTGTTGTTGTTTTGTTTTTATTGTCTTCTAGTTCTACTGCATTTTACATGTCTCCATTTTTACACATCTTTATTTCAGCAAATGACCAAGAACTTTGCCTGGTTTTATACTTGTATGTTCCATCAAATTCTACAGCCACGAAGCAGTCACCTCGTAGCAGATCATGAGATCACTATTTCCACACTCTCTTGCTCACTTCCTACAGATGCGGTGAACTGGCTGACAGACCTGATAGGGCCGTGCCAGTGCTGGGCAGGCCTCTCCCTCAGCAAGGCGCTGGACCGAGAGCTGCGGGACCGCATCCGTTGGAACCAGGCATCCTTCCTGGAGTTCCGGAACTATCTCTTCTCCAGGCAGTGTGCCCTGCTCTTCCTACAGCAGCGACCCTGGGAAGTGGCGCGGCGTGCCCTCGACTTCCTCCACTCCACTGTGCAGGAGATGAAGATGTTGGAGGTACTTATGCTCTCCGATTGTTGGGCACTTTCTGAGAGATGCACTCCCTTATACAGCTAACCATTCCTGCAGTACTTGACTGACATGATATGCACACCAGGTGTATGGGATCATGCTTAGTAATGGACTCAAACCTGTGGACATTATCTGTGACAGTTTCAGTGTAGGTGACAAGTGAGGTTTCAGCTGACTGTCAAAGGGCGCGTTTGTTTGGCCCAAATTATTGCGATTTTCCCTGAATGGCTAGTCGAGGGCGAGTGAGACACTCCTACAGCTAGAAAAACTGCCAATCATCTCGCAAGGCAGAAGAACATGGCTGCGTCCTGGCGCCAGAGTCGGTGAAGAAGTTGCCGATAGACGAAATAACTGACAATTCAGATATCACATCAGTTTTTGACTCACATGCGAAGCAAAAGTAAGTCTATGTACTCACCCGTTTCGGGCGTCCGGGCGTCCGAAAACGTTAACGTTGGATTTTTCTCAGAGACTATTAAGTCTATCAATACCAAATGTGGCATGATGGTGTATGATGACAAGGCCTCAAAAAACATACATAGTGACTTGACCTTGCTTCAAGGTCAAGGTCGCAGGGGCCATAAATGTTGTCTAAAAAACAGTCATTTTTCACATTTTCTCAATTTTCTCTGAAGTTTTTGAGATTGGATACCTGACCTATATATGGTATATAGGGCAAAGTAAGCCCTATCTTTTGATACCAGTTTGGTTGACCTTGCTTCAAGGTCAAGGTCACAGGAGGTCTTCAAAGTTGGATTGTATACATATTTTGAAGTGACCTTGATCCTGAACAATGGAAGATAACTGTTTCAAACTTAATAATTATGTGGGGCACATGTTATACCTTCATCATGAGACACATTTGGTCACATATCATCAAGGTTAAGGTCACTTTGACCCTTATGAAATGTGACCAAAATGGGGTAGTGAACCACTAAAAGTGACCATATCTCATGGTAGAAAGTGCCAATAAGCACCATTGTGCTTCCTATGTCTTGAATTAACAGCTTTGTGTTGCATGACCTTGGATGACTTTGACCTTGGGTCAAGGTCACATGTATTTTGGTAGGAAAAAAGTGTAAAGCATTTCTTAGTGTATGATGTCATTGGTAGGTTTAGTTGTTTGACCTTGACCTTGAAGGTCACCTGAAGGTCAAGGTCATATAAAGATCAAGGTCAAGCATGTGAGTCGTATGGGCTTTCCCCTTCTTGTTCACTTCATAGATCACACCAATTGAGGGAGCTCCGGACCTCCCTCAGCCTCCCGCCTTCACGGCGAGTGTGTCTTTATGAGCGAGGAACGTAGGCAACGCCTAGCCCTCGCGATTCTCTCGAGATTTTGGGCCAAACAAACGCACCTAAAGTCCTAGCAACAAGATGCTCTGTCCTTCACAGAGATGGGACTTTCAGTATATTGGGGGAGGGAGGGAGGAATTCTTAGATGGAGGAATGGATGCATGTAAGCATGCTTGGATACACTGATTGTTGGTTGGATTGCTTGATAGCTAGCCGGCTGGATAAAGACTGGGTGTACAATAGATGGAAAAATGAGCGGATTGTTGGTTGGATGCACAGCTAGGTACATGTTAGATGGAAGGAAGGAAAGATGGCTGGATGCATCCATCAATGGATGGATGAATGGTGAGTGGGTGGGTGGCTGCTTGGTTGGCTTGTTGGCTGGTTGACTGGCTGGTTGGCAACACTGGTGGATAGTTGGATTGCTGGTTGGCATGTAAAATAATGGGATGATGCTGTGTTATAATATACTTGAGAGAAGTTGGGTTGTTGAAATGATAAGTGGATACAGGTATGTTTGTTTGGACAACTGATTTACTATCACCAGCATCATCTAAGATGCACTTGATGACATCTCTGCCTCTCTCTGCTGATGTGACGCCTGAATCCATGGCATGTCTGGTGGTGTGACGCCTGTATCCATGGCATGTCTGTCTGGTGGTGTGACGCCTGAATCCATGGTATGTCTGTTTGGTGGTGTGACACCTGTATCCATGGCATGTCTGTCTGGGGTGTGACACCTGAATCCATGGCATGTCTGTCTGGTAGTGTGACGCCTGTATCCATGGCATGACTGTGTCTGGTGGTGTGACGCCTGTATCCATGGCATGTCTGTCTGGTGGTGTGACGCCTGTATCCATGGCATGACTGTGTCTGGTGGTATGACACCTGTATCCATGGCATGTCTGTCTGGTGGTGTGACACCTGTATCCATGGCATGTCTGTCTGGTGGTGTGACACCTGAATCCATGGCATGTCTGTCTGGTGGTGTGACACCTGTATCCATGGCATGTCTGGGGTGTGATGCCTGTATCCATGGCATGTCTGTCTGGTGGTGTGACGCCTGTATCCATGGCATGTCTGTCTGGTGGTGTGACACCTGTATCCATGGCATGACTGTGTTTGGTGGTGTGACACCTGTATCCATGGCATGACTGTGTCTGGTGGTGTGACGCCTGTATCCATGGCATGTCTGTCTGGTGGTGTGACACCTGTATCCATAGCATGTCTGTCTGGTGGTGTGACACCTGTATCCATAGCATGTCTGTCTGGTGGTGTGACACCTGTATCCATGGCATGTCTGTCTGGTGATGTGACACCTGTATCCATGGCATGTCTGTCTGGTGGTGTGACACCTGTATCCATGGCATGTCTGTCTGGTGGTGTGACACCTGTATCCATAGCATGTCTGTCTGGTGGTGTGACACCTGTATCCATGGCATGTCTGTCTGGTGGTGTGACACCTGTATCCATGGCATGTCTGTCTGGTGGTGTGACACCTGTATCCATGGCATGTCTGTCTGGTGGTGTGACACCTGTATCCATGGCATGTCTGTCTGGTGGTGTGACACCTGTATCCATGGCATGTCTGTCTGGTGGTGTGATGCCTGTATCCATGGCATGTCTGTCTGGTGGTGTGACGCCTGTATCCATGGCATGTCTGTCTGGTGGTGTGACCCTGTATCCTGGCATGTCTGTCTGGTGGTGTGACACCTGTATCCATGGCATGTCTGTCTGGTGGTGTGACACCTGTATCCATGGCATGTCTGTCTGGTGGTGTGACGCCTGTATCCATGGCATGTCTGTCTGGTGGTGTGACGCCTGTATCCATGGCATGTCTGTCTGGTGGTGTGACACCTGTATCCATGGCATGTCTGTCTGGTGGTGTGATGCCTGTATCCATGGCATGTCTGTCTGGTGGTGTGACGCCTGTATCCATGGCATGTCTGTCTGGTGGTGTGACGCCTGTATCCATAGCATGTCTGTCTGGTGGTGTGACGCCTGTATCCTTGGCATGTCTGGTGGTGTGACACCTGTATCCATGGCATGTCTGGTGGTGTGACGCCTGTATCCATGGCATGTCTGTCTGGTGGTGTGATGCCTGTATCCATGGCATGTCTGTCTGGTGGTGTGACGCCTGTATCCATGGCATGTCTGTCTGGTGGTGTGACACCTGTATCCATGGCATGTCTGTCTGGTGGTGTGACACCTGTATCCATGGCATGTCTGTCTGGTGGTGTGACACCTGTATCCATGGCATGTCTGGTGGTGTGACACCTGTATCCATGGCATGTCTGTCTGGTGGTGTGATGCCTGTATCCATGGCATGTCTGTCTGGTGGTGTGACGCCTGTATCCATGGCATGTCTGTCTGGTGGTGTGACACCTGTATCCATGGCATGTCTGTCTGGTGGTGTGACACCTGTATCCATGGCATGTCTGTCTGGTGGTGTGACACCTGTATCCATGGCATGTCTGTCTGGTGGTGTGACGCCTGAATCCATGGCATGTCTGTCTGGTGGTGTGACACCTGTATCCATGGCATGTCTGTCTGGTGGTGTGACACCTGTATCCATGGCATGTCTGTCTGGTGGTGTGACACCTGTATCCATGGCATGTCTGTCTGGTGGTGTGACACCTGTATCCATGGCATGACTGTCTGGTGGTGTGACACCTGTATCCATGGCATGTCTGTCTGGTGGTGTGACACCTGTATCCATGGCATGTCTGTCTGGTGGTGTGACACCTGTATCCATGGCATGTCTGTCTGGTGGTGTGACACCTGTATCCATGGCATGTCTGTCTGGTGGTGTGACACCTGTATCCATGGCATGTCTGTCTGGTGGTGTGACACCTGTATCCATGGCATGTCTGTCTGGTGGTGTGATGCCTGTATCCATGGCATGTCTGTCTGGTGGTGTGACGCCTGTATCCATGGCATGTCTGTCTGGTGGTGTGACACCTGTATCCATGGCATGTCTGTCTGGTGGTGTGACACCTGTATCCATGGCATGTCTGTCTGGTGGTGTGACGCCTGTATCCATGGCATGTCTGTCTGGTGGTGTGACACCTGTATCCATGGCATGTCTGTCTGGTGGTGTGACACCTGTATCCATGGCATGTCTGTCTGGTGGTGTGACACCTGTATCCATGGCATGTCTGTCTGGTGGTGTGACACCTGTATCCATGGCATGTCTGTCTGGTGGTGTGACGCCTGTATCCATGGCATGTCTGTCTGGTGGTGTGACGCCTGTATCCATGGCATGTCTGTCTGGTGGTGTGACGCCTGTATCCATGGCATGTCTGTCTGGTGGTGTGACACCTGTATCCATGGCATGTCTGTTCTGGTGGTGTGACACCTGTATCCATGGCATGTCTGTCTGGTGGTGTGACACCTGTATCCATGGCATGTCTGTCTGGTGGTGTGACGCCTGTATCCATGGCATGTCTGTCTGGTGGTGTGACGCCTGTATCCATGGCATGTCTGGTGTGACCTGCCATGGCATGTCTGGGGTGTGACACCTGTATCCATGGCATGTCTGTCTGGTGGTGTGACACCTGTATCCATGGCATGTCTGTCTGGTGGTGTGACACCTGTATCCATGGCATGTCTGTGTCTGGTGGTGTGACACCTGTATCCATGGCATGTCTGTCTGGTGGTGTGACGCCTGTATCCATGGCATGTCTGTCTGGTGGTGTGACACCTGTATCCATAGCATGTCTGTCTGGTGGTGTGACACCTGTATCCATAGCATGTCTGTCTGGTGGTGTGACACCTGTATCCATGGCATGTCTGTCTGGTGGTGTGACACCTGTATCCATGGCATGTCTGTCTGGTGGTGTGACACCTGTATCCATGGCATGTCTGTCTGGTGGTGTGACACCTGTATCCATAGCATGTCTGTCTGGTGGTGTGACACCTGTATCCATGGCATGTCTGTCTGGTGGTGTGACACCTGTATCCATGGCATGTCTGTCTGGTGGTGTGACACCTGTATCCATGGCATGTCTGTCTGGTGGTGTGACACCTGTATCCATGGCATGTCTGTCTGGTGGTGTGACGCCTGTATCCATGGCATGTCTGTCTGGTGGTGTGACACCTGTATCCATGGCATGTCTGTCTGGTGGTGTGACACCTGTATCCATGGCATGTCTGTCTGGTGGTGTGACACCTGTATCCATGGCATGTCTGTCTGGTGGTGTGATGCCTGTATCCATGGCATGTCTGTCTGGTGGTGTGATGCCTGTATCCATGGCATGTCTGTCTGGTGGTGTGACACCTGTATCCATGGCATGTCTGTCTGGTGGTGTGACGCCTGTATCCATGGCATGTCTGGTGGTGTGACACCTGTATCCATGGCATGTCTGTCTGGTGGTGTGACACCTGTATCCATGGCATGTCTGTCTGGTGGTGTGACACCTGTATCCATGGCATGTCTGTCTGGTGGTGTGACACCTGTATCCATGGCATGTCTGTCTGGTGGTGTGACACCTGTATCCATGGCATGTCTGTCTGGTGGTGTGACACCTGTATCCTTGGCATGTCTGTCTGGTGGTGTGACGCCTGTATCCATGGCATGTCTGTCTGGTGGTGTGACGCCTGTATCCATGGCATGTCTGTCTGGTGGTGTGACGCCTGTATCCATGGCATGTCTGTCTGGTGGTGTGACACCTGTATCCATGGCATGTCTGTGTCTGGTGGTGTGACGCCTGTATCCATGGTATGTCTGTCTGGTGGTGTGACACCTGTATCCATGGCATGTCTGTCTGGTGGTGTGACGCCTGAATCCATGGCATGTCTGTCTGGTGGTGTGACACCTGTATCCATGGCATGTCTGGTGGTGTGACACCTGTATCCATGGCATGTCTGTCTGGTGGTGTGACGCCTGAATCCATGGCATGTCTGCCTGGTGGTGTGACACCTGTATCCATGGCATGTCTGGTGGTGTGACACCTGTATCCATGGCATGACTGTGTCTGGTGGTATGACACCTGTATCCATGGCATGTCTGTCTGGTGGTGTGACACCTGTATCCATGGCATGTCTGTCTGGTGGTGTGACACCTGAATCCATGGCATGTCTGTCTGGTGGTGTGACGCCTGTATTCATGGCATGTCTGTCTGGTGGTGTGACACCTGTATCCATGGCATGTCTGTCTGGTGGTGTGACACCTGTATCCATGGCATGTCTGTTTGGTGGTGTGACACCTGTATCCATAGCATGTCTGTCTGGTGGTGTGACACCTGTATCCATGGCATGACTGTGTCTGGTGGTGTGACACCTGTATCCATGGCATGTCTGTCTGGTGGCGTGACACCTGTATCCATAGCATGTCTGTCTGGTGGTGTGACACCTGTATCCATAGTGTCACGACTCGAGGTGAAATGTGTTATTTTGTTAAGAAGTTTATCATAACCAGGGAGTGCGTTCTATCGATATCGTCTGGGACGAGGTATGGTGACATTATTTCGTTGACAAAGGAACGGAGTACTTGCTAAATGTTCGTCTAATAGTAGGGAAACTATTTCGTTGTTAGCAAGAGGCCAAATGAGAATGGCTATGAGTTTTTTTTCAAGGTTAAGAGAAGTGACGTAATTGGAGAGAGAGACGTCACGAGGGAGGGGAAGAGGAGGAGGATAAAATGGCACGGGAGTGGATGGTTGGCAAAGGATTGGACTGTGGAGATTGAGGAGGTATGATTTGTGAGGTGGAGGTGGAATAGGGAGGAATTGTACTGTGAAGATTGAGGAGGGAGGATTTGTGCGGTGCAGGTGGGACAGTGATGGTTTGGGTTGTGCAGGTTGGACAGTGACGGTTGGCGTTGTGGGGTAGAATTGTGGGATTCGTGCTGTGGCGGTGAAGAGTTGGCGTTTTTGGAGAGTTTGTGATTTGAGCTGTGGAGGATGTTTTTGATTTGAGCTGTGGAGAAGGATTTGCGATTTGTGCTGAGGTGGAGGTTTGGTGAGTTGTGAGGTGGAGGTTTGGTGAGTGGCGATGTGGAGGTGAAGGTTGGTGATTGTGCGGCGGAGGGGTTGTGATTTTGAGTTGTGAAGGTGGAGGGGTTGTGATTTTGAGTTGTAAAGGTTTGGTGGATTGTGATGTGGAGGTGAAGGTTTGGTGGATTGTGATGTGGAGGTGAAGGGTTTGTGGTTGGTTCCGTGAAGTGATGAAGGATTGGTGATGGTTGCTACAGAGAGGAAGCGGTGAAGTGAAGGTGATTTGTGCTGTGAGCCGAAAGGTATTGAGTTGTGCGGCGGAAGTGAAGGGTTTTGTGATTCATGCAGTGGAGGTGTAGGGTTTGAGATTTGCATTGTGGATGGGAAGTCGGTGTGTGGAATTGTTTCTTGGGTCCCTATATGTATTAAACGCTTTATTATTCATGTATCTGTGCTTGCGTGTTTTGTAGCGTGTACGTGGTTGTTGTTTTATTTTCCAAGTAGCCCAGGGGTAGGAAGTGCATTCAATTTACAGGTTCAAGAATTGTTGACAAGCCAATACCACCTAGCAGTTCTTGACAGATGGGGGCTCGTCCTGGGATCACTTCCGCTTGTATACCCCTGGCTACTGTGTTGTCCGTTGTGATATTGTCTTATTGTAGCAAGTTTTTTGTGCCCGACGCTTCGGGATGGATCGGGAGCAACTGAGAGCGGCATTGAATGAGTTGAAGGCTCGGCCGAGCGGGAGGAGGTCGGCTGCACGATTGGAGAGGGAATTGGAAAGGCTGGAAGAGGAAGAGGAGAAGGCAAGGCAGGAAAAGGAGAAGGAAGAGATCGCGAAAAGTGAAGAGATGAAACTTCGATGGGAAGAGTTGGCTCGGCGGAAGCAAGCGTTGGCCATGAGACAGCGGGAGTTAGAATTGCAAAAGGACAAGGAAGAGAAAGCCGAAGCTCTACGACTGCAGGTGTTGGCACTGCAAAAGGACAAGGAAGAGAAAGCCGAAGCTCTACGACTGCAGGAGTTAGCACTGCAAAAGGATAAGGAAGAGAAAGCCGAGGCTCTACGACTGCAGGAGTTGGCCATGAGACAGCGGGAGTTAGAATTGCAAAAGGACAAGCAAGAGAAAGCCGAAGCTCGGCGTCAGCAGGAGTTGGCCATGAGACAGCAGGAGCTGGATCTACGCCAAAAGAAGCTGGAGGACAAGGGCCATGAAGTGCACAAGCTTGGAGAAGGTGTGGGTGACTCTGTATCCTCAGAAGTTGCCAAACTGCAGAAACAGATCCATGAGGCCTGGCGCGTCATCGAGCGGCTGGTGGATGGCCACGATATGGCCATTGCTGATGTCAAGAAGTCCATGGTTGGAGAGATGGAAGCCAAGGATGAAGAACTCTGCCACATTCGGGAACAGCTCCAGATCACCAGCCAGCAGCGGCAGGTACTCCAGGACAAGTCAGAGAAGCTGGAGAGGTCAGGGGAAGAGTGGCTCAGGAGGTCGAGGGAGACCATTTGGCGGCTGGAGGAGGAGAAGCGGCAGCTGCAGGAAGAGATGGAGGAGCGGGTGCAGCGGGCAGTGCAGACTCTGGAGGCGGAGAAGGAAAGGATGGTGTCGGAACTGTCTCGAGGCCAGGCCGCCGCCCTCACCCTACTACAGCAGGAGATGAAGAAGCAGATAGCAGAGCAGGTGCAGACTGCTGTAATCCAATGTCAGCAGGAGTGGGAGGAGAAGGTGGAACAGCTTCAGCGCAGCCATGACGAGAGGTTGTTTGCCAAGGAGCAGGGGCTACTGCAACAGCTGAAGGAGAAGGAGGAGAAGATAAAAGTGGCACTGGAGGAGAGGGAACTGCAGAGAATGGCTGCAGTGTCGGAGAAGGACCAACTCTTGGGATTGATGGATCAACTGAGGTCGGAGAAGACGGAGCTGACGTCCGAGCTGGAGCAAAGCAGGCAGCAGAGTCAGGCCAGTCTGGAGGAACTGAGGACGCAGCATGCAGCAGAGCTGGCGAGCAAGGAGCAGTTCTACAAGGCGGGGATGAACAAGCTGGAGCAGCAGCTGAAGGAAGTGCGGAGGAGTGGGGAGGTCAAGTCACAGGTAATGCTGGAGGCTCGGGAGAACAGTGAGAGGCTGCTGAAGCGAGCCAGAGAGCAAGAGGACGCAGTGAGGGGACTGAATGAACAGGTGGAGAAACTGAGGACACAATTGAAGGAGGAGGAAGGCAGGAGAGAGGAACTGGAGCAGAGCTTCGAGGTCAGGTTGGAGGAGAAGCTACAGGAAGTGCAGACGGAGCATGCCCAGAGCCAGGCACAGATTGAAGCAGAGACAATTTCCATGGCCAGTACCAAGGACAAGGTGTTGGAGCTGGAGGAGCAGATACAGAAGATGGTCCCGCTAGAACAGGAGGTGGCGGGGCTGCAGACTCGGTGCCAGCAGTTGCAGACGCAGCTGACGGAGGGGCTACGGGCGCTGACGGAGCAGGAGCAGTATGTGGAGACACTGCAAGCCAGACTGGCGGTGCTGCAGGAGGATGGCAGCCACACGCAGAGCCAGCTGTCCCCGGAGCTGGGGTACGCCAAGGTGGAACTACAGCAAGATCAGAAGGAGCCGGAGACGGTCGCTGCCATTCACCACGAGGAGCTGCCGACGCAGCGCGATAAGTTGGAGGAGGCACACAGCCAGCACCAGCTTCGACAAGCACCGCGGGATCAGGCTGAGGACACCCAGCAGCCTGTTACCTTGATGGTGGAGACTATGTGTGAGGGTGGGGTTCGCTGCTTGGTCCAGACTCGGAGGCATCCGGGCCAGAGGAAAAGAAAGAAAAGGAGGGAGAAGGGGAAGAAGAAGTGGAAGAAGGGGAGGAGGAAGAAGAGGTGGAAGCAGAGGTTTGGTTTACTCGGTGAAGTGACAGTACTGGACTTGATGGCGTTGCAGGAGGAAGATGGGACTCCACGAAGACGTCGTCGGAGGGAAGGACAGACGGTTCCACTACGGTCGATCTGCGTGTCCCAGGAAAATGTTGGAACACATTTTCTCGAGTCGTTCTGGGTTATGGACTTAGACGGGAGAGTCTAAGCCTAGGGGGGGGTTCTGTCACGACTCGAGGTGAAATGTGTTATTTTGTTAAGAAGTTTATCATAACCAGGGAGTGCGTTCTATCGATATCGTCTGGGACGAGGTATGGTGACATTATTTCGTTGACAAAGGAACGGAGTACTTGCTAAATGTTCGTCTAATAGTAGGGAAACTATTTCGTTGTTAGCAAGAGGCCAAATGAGAATGGCTATGAGTTTTTTTTCAAGGTTAAGAGAAGTGACGTAATAGGAGAGGAGGGGACGTCACGAGGGAGGGGGAAAAAAAGGAGGAGAAAATGGCACGGGAGTGGATGGTTGGCAAAGGATTGGACTGTGGAGATTGAGGAGGTATGATTTGTGAGGTGGAGGTGGAATAGGGAGGAATTGTACTGTGAAGATTGAGGAGGGAGGATTTGTGCGGTGCAGGTGGGACAGTGATGGTTTGGGTTGTGCAGGTTGGACAGTGACGGTTGGCGTTGTGGGGTACAATTGTGGGATTCGTGCTGTGGCGGTGAAGAGTTGGCGTTTTTGGAGAGTTTGTGATTTGAGCTGTGGAGGATGTTTTTGATTTGAGCTGTGGAGAAGGATGTGCTGAGGTGGAGGTTTGGTGAGTTGTGAGGTGGAGGTTTGGTGAGTGGCGATGTGGAGGTGAAGGTTGGTGATTGTGCGGCGGAGGGGTTGTGATTTTGAGTTGTGAAGGTGGAGGGGTTGTGATTTTGAGTTGTAAAGGTTTGGTGGATAGTGATGTGGAGGTGAAGGTTTGGTGGATTGTGATGTGGAGGTGAAGGGTTTGTGGTTGGTTCCGTGAAGTGATGAAGGATTGGTGATGGTTGCTACAGAGAGGAAGCGGTGAAGTGAAGGTGATTTGTGCTGTGAGCCGAAAGGTATTGAGTTGTGCGGCGGAGGTGAAGGGTTTTGTGATTCATGCAGTGGAGGTGTAGGGTTTGAGATTTGCATTGTGGATGGGAAGTCGGTGTGTGGAATTGTTTCTTGGGTCCCTATATGTATTAAACCCTTTATTATTCATGTATCTGTGCTTGCGTGTTTTGTAGCGTGTACGTGGCTGTTGTTTTATTTTCCAAGTAGCCCAGGGGTAGGAAGTGCATTCAATTTACAGGTTCAAGAATTGTTGACAAGCCAATACCACCTAGCAGTTCTTGACACATAGCATGTCTGTCTGGTGGTGTGACACCTGTATCCATGGCATGTCTGTTTGGTGGTGTGACACCTGTATCCATGGCATGTCTGTCTGGTGGTGTGACGCCTGTATCCATGGCATGACTGTCTGGTGGTGTGACACCTGTATCCATGGCATGTCTCTCTGCTGATGTGACGCCTGTATCCATGGCATGACTGTGTCTGGTGGTGTGACACCTGTATCCATGGCATGTCTGTCTGGTGGCGTGACACCTGTATCCATGGCATGTCTGTTTGGTGGTGTGACACCTGTATCCATCCATAGCATGTCTGTCTGGTGGTTGCCAGGTGGAGGTGCCAGAAGGAGCGTTGTCATGCTGGGTGTTCCTCAGTTGTCTGGAAGTCCTGGAGACCTTCCAGAGATTCGACTCACCTCAGCTGGACAGCTACTCCCTGTACAATGCCAGTCTCCTGGAC
This sequence comes from Theodoxus fluviatilis, assembly GCA_034096865.1. Classification (NCBI taxonomy): domain Eukaryota; kingdom Metazoa; phylum Mollusca; class Gastropoda; order Cycloneritida; family Neritidae; genus Theodoxus; species Theodoxus fluviatilis. Next base: position 59,818 of record JAWQFJ010000217.1, on the reverse strand, counting down.
TATGCCCGCAAAAAGGTCTGTAACTTTTTGTAGCTTTTTGTAGCTTTGTACCTCTGTCTACCCCTCTAGCTCTGTGCAGTTATCAATTGCCACATTGAGACAGCTTCTTCCTATACATTGCTTGTTTGTTAGGCTATGCCCCCTGAAAAACATGGAAAATGAAAGAAATGTAGATGATGAAGTTTGCCGCAGAGGTCATGGAAAAAAGCAGCATTGTAGACTTTGCTTGGATGTATGTTTGCAGTGTCTCAGTAACATGCACAGTAATGGAGTGGAAGATGTAATAGCATATGATCATTATAGGTCATTGGCACCTATTGATATGCATCAATATGTAGATACACCTCAGGACTACTCTGTTGTTTCTTATCAAACCTGTTCCAGTTTGGATTTGAGTTCAACATCAATGGACAGCAATCTGGAAAGGCCATGTGGTCTTTAGATGTACACTCATCTGACTGGCAGCCACCAGTGAATGGTCATTTTTTCATTGTGACTGACTGATTCATTGTTCAGGCCACCTCCCATCACAACAGCACATACAGGACTTGGTTTCACCTGAGGGGCTCAGTGTACATTAGCCACAGTTAGGAGCAATGTTACAAACAACTGAAGTACACAGGTTACAAACAACTGAAGTTCACGGGTTACAAACAACTGAAGTACACAGGTTACAAACAACTGAAGTACATGGGTTACAAACAACTGAAGTACACAGGTTACAAACAACTGAAGTACACAGGTTACAAACAACTGAAGTACACAGGTTACAAACAACTGAAGTACACAGGTTACAAACAACTGAAGTACATGGGTTACAAACAACGGAAGTACATGGGTTACAAACAACTGAAGTACACAGGTTACAAACAACTGAAGTACACATGTTGCAAACAACGGAAGTACACAGGTTACAGACAACGGAAGTGCACAGGTTACAGACAATTGAAGTACACGGGTTACAAACAACGGAAGTGCACAGGTTACAGACAATAATGAAGTACACAGTCCAAGAGTAATGCTTCATTGTGTGTGGTTGCCATCCTGGTGCCTGCAGCTGAAGAGTCTGGGAGAGCTGTGTGGGCTGATGCCAGGAGCGGAGCCAACCTCGGAGCAGCTCAGTCTCGTTGTGGACCTCTCCTCTGGCATGAGGCTTGGCAGTCAGTCGTCAGGTAGGGTGAACCTGGCTAAAGCATCTTCTGTACCGTCTGCCTTTCTCCATCATTTCCCAGCTTGTTTGCCTCTTTTTCAAACCGAAACTGAGCAGAGACAAGTTCATGCATGCCCCACTGCCTTTACAACATTGAACTCCATTTTAGGTCCGCTCTGAAGTCTCGTTTTGATAGAGGGGGAAGAGAATGGTTGAATGATTGATGGGTTAGAGGCTAAATGTCACAAATAGTCATTTTCTTTGGATGTGCTGGGGTTATGGGTACATTGGGGATAGTTGGAGAGAGAGGGGTTACCCAGGTGTGAAGGATGAGATTGCATGTTGAGGATTGAATGGACCATGAAGTTTGCTCATTGCAGTGGGACTGAGGTACCATTAGTGAAAGATGAACTCCAATGTGCATATGGCAGCATAACAACTATTGCCTAAGATCTGGAGGAGAGAAAATCAGCTGAATATGGCAGCCTTGGCCAACAGATGTGAACATAAAGACATACCAGAATCATGTATTTCATTGCAATTGAGTTTGGAAGGGAGCAAGTGCTTAGTAGGAGCTGAACACATGATAGGGTGTGTGAGAAACAAATGGTCCCCAGTGCATCTCAGCCACCAACATCTGCTTCATCTCAGTTTTTCAACACAGTCCAGCACAGACTCCTTTCTTCTCGCAGCTCTGTTTTGTACCACTGCCTGTTGGCTTCCTCTCCTTCACCCCAATTCTTGCCATGAAACAGGCCAGTAGAAGGCGAAACAACATCTTGTGTTGACAGACACCATGCCCGGTCAGCTCAGCCCTCTGGACAAGCTGCGGGAAGCACTGTCCTCCGTGGACTCCTTCAAGAAGCACTACCTGGTGAGTCCCCAGTCTGATCTGGCATGGATCCCTTTGTCTGTGGAGTGCTAGAGTCTTTAGGGTGCAGTCTGTTGAAGAACAGTGTGTGGGTGCTCTACATGTAGAGAAAATGACAGAACTTTAATGACTGCTGTTTTGTTGATTGACTTGAAATTTGGATGAGAGTCTATGACTGACAAGAAATAATGTGACATGTGGAGTGCAAACGAGCCTTTGTGTGCATTTAGATTTCTTTGTTGCCAAGAAGGAAAAGATAATTTTTGTGTCATTGTCACATCTGTAGCATAATATGCTTGTCTTGGAAAATATTCTACATGTATAGCATGCATATTACAATGGCATCTTCCCCCCCCCCCTAAATCATGGCACAAAGTTCAGAGGATACATTCCACTTTCCAAACAATTCCCAAACAAACAATTAATGACTTCTATATTATCTTTGTCTTTTTAGCAAAAAAAAAAAAACTCACTGAATTTTGTGTCATTGTTTGAAACTTTTTTTTTTTTTTCATTCTTCAGGAAATGTGTGAACTGGCCATGGGTACCTACAAGCACATCAGCAGGTTCCGCTGTGTCCGAATGATTGGTCGAGATCTGGCCCACTTCTACATGTAAGTCTTGTCACCCTGGTCCTCCTTCCATCTCACAGTTTTCCCACCCATCCCAGCATCTGTGTCCCATGCCTTCCTCCAGTATTTCCTCCTCCTCCATCAAGTCTCTGTCTCCTCTTGCATCTCCTCTCCTGTGTCCTATTCCTTCATCTGCTCCTCCTTCTGCTCCTCCTTCTGCTCCTCTGTCCTCTGCTCTTGCTCCTCCTCAAGCTCTTCCTAAGTTCCTTCTCCCTTTCCCTCCTTAACCTCCTCCTCTTCTGTATCTTTCTTTTGTCCTCCTTTCAATTTTCTGTCCTCTGCGATTCTTCCTGTGGTTTAGCCCAGTCAGTGCTCTAGTCTCTCATTTCACTCGGTCCAAATTAGTGTCAGTTACTCTGTCAGCCAGTCCAGCCAATCTTCAATCAATCAGTCCAGTGAGTCTTTCCAGTTGTTGTTGTTGTTGTTGCGTACCTGGGCTAAACACTCCCAGGATCACCCAAGTGGGTGAGATGATTGCGTGTGTGACTGTTTTTGAACACCCCGCCATATAGGCAGCCACACTCCGTCTTCAGGGAAAGTCTTTCCAGTCAGATCAGTTAGTGCTGTCAGTCAGTCTGGTAAGTCAGTCAGGTCAGTCAGTCCAGTCGGTCAGTCTTGTCAGTCCAGTCATTCTAGAATGTCAGTCCAGTCAGTCAGGTTAATCAGTCCAGTCAGGCCAGTCATTCTAGTTGGTCAATCTTGCCAGTCTGTCCGGTCAGTCATTCTAGTCTGTCAGTTCAGTCAGTCAGTCAGTCAGTCCAGTTAGTCATTCTGGTCAGTCCAGTCATGCCAGTCATTCTAGTCGGTCAGTCTTGTCAGTCATTCAAGTCAATCATTCAAACAGTTAGTTTAGTCAACTCGTCCAGTGAAGGAAATTACCAAGTCTTCCAGGTCAGTCAATCAAGTAAGTCCAGTCAAAGTACTCAAGTAAGTAAATCTCAGTCAGTCAGTCAGTCAGTCAGTCAGTCAGTCAGTCAGTCAGTCAGTCAGTCAGTCCACCCATCTTTTCATCTAAATGACCTTTTTACAATCATCTGCTTGCAGGAAGGTGGGGGAGCCGGCCAAGGCGGAGGCCTTTCTGACAGACGCCATCAAGATGTACCGCCAGGAGACGTGGGACCTGCTGGCAGACGGCACCATGCTGGAGTTGGCTGCCTGCCAGAGGGAGATGGAAGGCTCTCACAAATATCCTTTGGGCATTCGTCTTTTCCCCATCATGGGGCTCATCCCTGTAGTGGCAGCTTTGATGCCTCTCCTCCCTGTCTCATGTCTGATGTCACTGAGCCTGTTGGGGTCTTGGAAGTAGGCTGTAGAATTAAAATTGCCATACTGCATTATGGCACTGTGATTCTTGACTTGGAACAGTGTGTATGTGTGTTTGTGCGTGTGTGTGTGTGTGTGTGTGTGTGTGTGTGTGTGTGTGTGTGTGTGTGTGTGTGTGTGTGTTTGCATGGGCATGAATGTGTATATGTGTGTGCTTAAGTGTGTGTGTGTGTGTGTGTGTTTGCATGGGCATGCTTGTGTGTGTGTGTGTGTGTGTGTGTGTGTGTGTGTGTGTGTGTGTGTGTGTGTGTGTGTGTGTGTGTGTGTGTGAGAGAGAGAGAGACAGAGAGAGTGTATGTGTGTGTGTGCATGTATATGAGTGTATGTGTTTGTGTATGCTTACATATGTGTATGTGTATGCTTACATATGTGTATGTGTATGCTTACATGTGTGTGTGTGTGTGTCTGTGTGCTTATGTGCGCATAGTTGTGTGCACATACACATGCATGTATTGATTTATGTATACATATTTGTGGTGAAGTGTGCAGTCATCTTCCTATGGTGCAAACGAACAGAATAATTATAGGAGCATTATTTGACAGCTTTTTATAAGTGCAAAGTGAAAAAGCAAAGAAATTAGGAAAACTAATGGAATACAATTAAGAAAATTGATTTGGTAAAAAAATTACTCGTCTTCAAAATGTGATCTGAATTGAAGGTGTTTTTTTCTTTCAGGGATGGTTTCATCACTGTTATGCAGTTGACTTTTAACAGAGTACAGTTGCTAGACTTTGCCTTGGGGTAGACTGGGTGACTAGGGAAAGACCTATGACAGCTGGGGAAAATGAGCAAAACTAAATACCGTATTTTGTCTAATAGTTGCGCCTCCTCAAATAAACACGCCCCCCATCTCCCCTTCCATCTGCGCCTCATCCCCACCTGGTAAATGAAAGTAATGACACTTACTCGAATGGCCAGGGCTGTCGTAGTCATCGTAAGAAGTCTCCAGAGAACAGTCAGTGCCGTCATCGCTGTCAGTGAGCACAATGGAGCGCTGGTTTTCCAGAGTGTCCTCCGCCAGTTGCACTTCCGTCTCGGAAAATCCCTCGAACTCAGCATTGGACTCGTCAGTATCATCGGCCAGGAAGAGATCATCTTCACTCCCGTAGAGTTTTTATAAAGCTCTCTCTGATTGGTGATTAAGTTTCCTCTTCCTCCTGCATAGCTGTGTTCAGTGAAAACGGTGGGTCATTTGGACTCAAATAGATGCGGCACCTTGGCAAATATTCATTCGCCCAGTGCGACTATTAGACAAAATGCGGTATTGGATTCTGGTCATCTGGGTATGTAAGGCTGAAAAAGCAGCCGCTGATACAGGGCAGTGTACACAGGAGAAGACAACACTTACCATGGTAGCTCAGCTGGTAGAGCATTTCAGGCGCTAACTGAAAGGTCACGGGTTCAGTCCCCGCCTGTGGTCTTACATTTTTTCCTGTCTGTCCCATGCAGGGCTTCGGTTCTGTATGTTAGTGTTGTCCTTGACTGAAGCCACATACCTGCAGACAGCCTGTCATGTGGCATGCGCTTCATCCCTGCCCATGGAGGAAAGGATGTCCTACTTTGAAGAAGTCCTGCGAATCACTGCTCAAAAGACTGGTAAGTGTTGGATGGAATATGTTTGCCTAGGACAAAAAACTGTGTAGACACATAAGGTTGACTCTGTGTGTGTGTGTGTGTGTGTGTGTGTGTGTGTGTATGTGTGTGTCCTCTTTTGCAATTTTGTCCAAGGTAAACATTGCCTCATGTAGTGTGTTGTTTGTTGCATGCCTGTAGTTTTCTCTCTACCCCCGTCTCTCTTCATGAGTTTTTGTGTCTGTGTGTATGTCTGTGTGTCTGTCTGTGTGTCTATCTGTGTGTCTATCTGTGTGTCTAACTGTCTGTCTCTGTGTCTGTGTGTCTTTTTGCATGCCTGTGAATCTGTATGTCTGTCTGTGTGTCTGTCTGTCTGTCTGTCCGTCCGGTCCGCTGGTCCGTCCGTCCGTCCGTCTGTGTCTGTCCGTCTGTCCATCTGTCCCTCTGTCCGTCTGTCTGTGTGTCTTTTTGTGTGCCTGTGAATCTGTCTGTGTGCCTGTGTGTCTGTCTGTCTGTGTGTCTGTCTGTCTGTCTGTCTGTCTGTCTGTCTGTGTGTCGGTCTGTCTGCCTGTCTGTGTGTCTTTCTGTCTGTCTGTGTGTCTGTCTGTGTCTGTCTGTCTGTCTGTATGTCTGTCTGTCTGTCTGTGTGTCTGTCTGTTTGTCCATCCGTCCGTCTGTCTGTCTGTGTGTCTCTGTCTGTCTGTCTGTCTGTCTGTCTGTCTGTATGTATGTATGTCTGTGTGTCTGTCTATCTGTCTGTCTGTCTGTGTGTCTGTCTGTCTGTGTCTGTGTCTGTCTGTCTGTGTCTGTCTGTCTTGATCTGTCTGTCTGTCTGTCTGTCTGTCTGTCTGTCTGTCTGTCTGTCTGTCTGTCTGTCCGTGATTCCCTATCTCTTTCTGTCTTGATCTGTGTCTGTGTGTCTGTCTGTCTGTCTGTCTGTCTGTCTGTCTGTCTGTCTGTCTGTCTGTCTGTCTGTCTGTCTGTCTGTCTGTTGGTCTGTCTGTCTGTCTGTGTGTCTGTCTGTCTGTCTGTCTGTCTGTCTGTCTGTGTGTCTGTCTGTGTGTCCGTGTGTCTGTCTATGATTCCGTATCTCTTTCTGTCTTGATCTGTCTGTCTGTCTGTCTGTCTGTATATCTGTCTGTCTGTCTGTCTGTCTGTCTGTCTGTCTGTCTGTCTGTCTGTCTGTCTGTCTGTCTGTCTGTGTGTTTGTGTGTCTGTGTGTCTGTCTGTCTGTCTGTGATTCCCTATCTCTTTCTGTCTTGATCTGTCTGTCAGTCTGCGTGTCTGTCTGTCTGTCTGTCTCTCTGTCTGTCTGTCTGTCTGTATGTCTGTGTGTCTCTGTCTGTCTGTGTGTCTGTCTGTGTGTCTGTCTGTCTGTCTGTCTGTCTGTCTGTGTGTCTGTCTGTCTGTCTGTCTGTCTGTCTGTCTGTCTGTCTGTCTGTCTGTCTGTCTGTCTGTCTGTCTGTCTGTCTGTCTGTCTGTCTGTGTGTCTGTCTGTCTGTCTGTCTGTCTGTCCATCTGTCCATCCTTCCCCACCCCCCTCCCTTCCTCCCTCCCTCCTCTTCCCTTCTCCCTCTCTCACTTTCTCCTTATCTCTTTATCTCCCTCAGTCCATCCAACCCCTTTTACTTCCACCCTTCCCATTCTAGAGTCCACTCATGGCCCAGGGCCAATGCACTGTTTCACTGAGATTGTGTCTGTCTACAGACACAGCGACGTACCTGCGGGCCTCCCCAGTGGTGCTGGTGCAGCAGGCCACGGTACTGACGCCCTCTGTCACGGTGCAGCACAAGCTGCAGCTGCAGCTCCTGGTGCTCAGCCTCCTGCCTCGCCCCGTTTCCTTCACCCAGATGTCCGTGGCTGTCCTGCCCTGCAGTCAGGACCAGTGTCCGTCTCCATCGCACTTCAGGTGGGACCAGCAGATGTGGGCCTGGCTCGGCTCGGCTCGGCTTGGCTTGGCTCAGCTTATGTTAAGTAGTTTGGCCTCATTTTGTCTTGCCCTGGCTTACCTTGGCTTTTTTCACCTTACTTTGTCTTGCTTTCTCTGGCCTTGTCTTCCTTGATATGTTTTGTGTTGCCTTGCCTCATCTTACTGGCCTCACCTTACTTACCGCACCTCACCTCACCTCACCACACCTTGTATTTTTAGTCTTTTCCCGTCTTATCTCATTTAGTCTTGTCTTGCCTTACCCTACCTAGCCTAGCAGTGCCTTGTCCTGTCTAGTTTTGACTTACCTTGCCTACCTAATTGTAACTTGCCTGACTGTGTTCTGCCATGCCTTTCATGCCTCATCTCACCTTGCCTTAACTTGGGCTTTCTTTCCTCTCCTTGTCTTGTTTTCTGATATTCGAGGATGTCCTTGCAACATTCCAAGTCTACACTCACAAATTGAAGTGAGGCAAGGTCCTCATTCTGAAGCTTTGCATCTTATGTCCATCTGATGCACGATGTGCTTCAAGAGACATGATTCCTCCATATTCATGTGACACGATTTTTCCATCGCTAAAAGATAAATTTCCATCCATCGGTGAATTTCCACCATCATTTTTTCCTACCATCCTGTTCCAGCAAAAAGTCTTCTTATGGAGCCCACCCAAGTCATGATAAATTTGTTGCTAGAAAATGAAACTACTCGCTGTTAAGTGGTCTCAATCACCATTTTCTCTTGCCATCTGTTTCCAGCAAGAAGAAGACGTCTCATGTACGCAACCCAAGCCTCAAGTTGAGACCGGAGGCCCTGGCCAACTTCCAACCAGTGCGAAAGCAGCTCCCGACGCAGATCAACATCAGTGCTGAGGTGGAGCGCAAGCAGGGGCGGGTGGTGTCCTCGGGCCTGGTGTGTCACAATGCACACGACCTGCTGAAGCGGGCCGACAGCGGGCCTGCCCTCACCAGCAATGAGGAGACTGTGGTGAAGGGAGACTACTCCATGTGTCTCTCTGTCAATGGTGTGACCTTGCAGCCTGGAGCCAACAACATCCAGATGGAGATGCTGGTAGGTGTGTGTGTGTGTGTGTGTGTGTGTGTGTGTGTGTGTGTGTGTGTCTCTCTGTCTGTCCGTCTGTGTGTGTGTGTGTGTGTGTGTGTGTGTGTGTGTGTGTGTGTGTGTGTGTGTGTGTGTGTGTCTCTCTGTCTGTCTGTCTGTGTGTGTGTGTGTGTGTGTGTGTGTGTCTCTCTGTCTGTCTGTCTGTGTGTGTGTGTGTGTGTGTGTGTGTCTCTCTGTCTGTCTGTCTGTGTGTGTGTGTGTGTGTGTGTGTGTGTCTCTCTGTCTGTGTGTGTGTGTGTGTGTGTGTGTGTGTGTGTGTGTGTGTGTGTGTGTGTGTGTGTGTGTGTCTCTGTCTGTCTGTCTGTGTGTGTGTGTGTGTGTGTGTGTGTGTGTGTGTGTGTGTGTGTGTGTGTGTGTGTGTGTGTGTCTCTCTGTCTGTCTGTGTGTGTGTGTGTGTGTGTGTCTCTCTGTCTGTCTGTCTGTGTGTGTGTGTGTGTGTGTGTGTGTCTCTCTGTCTGTCTGTCTGTGTGTGTGTGTGTGTGTGTGTGTGTGTGTGTGTGTGTGTGTGTGTGTGTGTGTGTGTGTGTGTGTGTGTGTGTGTGTGTGTGTGTGTCTCTCTCTGTCTGTCTGTCTGTGTGTGTGTGTGTGTGTGTGTGTGTGTGTGTGTCTCTCTGTCTGTCCGTCTGTGTGTGTGTGTGTGTGTGTGTGTGTGTGTGTGTTTGTGTGTGTGTGTGTGTGTATGTGTGCGTGTGTGTGTGTGTGTGTGTGTGTGTGTGTGTGTGTGTGTGTGTGTGTGTGTGTGCATAGGTATGTGAATTAGAAAAAGGTGGGTGAGGGAGGAAAAGAGAGACCTGAGAGAGAGAGAGAGAGAGAGAGAGAGAGAGAGAGAGAGAGAGAGAGAGAGAGAGAGAGAGAGAGAGAGAGGAGAGGGAGGGAGGGAGGGAGGGAGGGAGGGAGGGAGGGAGGGAGGGAGGGAGGGAGGGAGGGAGGGAGGGAGGGAGGGAGAGAGAGAGAGAGAGAGAGAGAGAGAGAGAGACTTTATGTGTGTGTATGTAGATATGTGAGCGTCTGTGAATATGTTGGTAACACATCTTGCTTTTGTGTTTTGTTGTGTTGTGTTGTAGGGCAAGGAGGAGGGCATCTGCTGCCTGAGTCAGATGTGTTGTTGTGTTGTGTTGTCGTGTCATGTTGTGATAATTATGTGGTGTTGCACTGTGTTATAGGGAGAGAAGGAGGGCATCTACTGCCTGAGTCAGGTGTGTTGTGTTGTGTCATGTTGTAATGTGTTGTTTTGTGTCATTATGTAATGTGTTGTGTTGTGTCCTGTTTTAATGTGTGGTGGTGCACTGTGTTGTAGGGAGAGAAGGAGGGCATCTACCGCCTGAGTCAGGTGTGTTGTGTTGTGTCATGTTGTAATGTGTTGTGTTGTGTTGTGTTGTAATGTGTTGTGTTGTGTCCTGTTGTAATGTGTTGTGTTGTCGTGTCATGTTGTGATAATTATGTGGTGTTGCACTGTGTTATAGGGAGAGAAGGAGGGCATCTACTGCCTGAGTCAGGTGTGTTGTGTTGTGTCATGTTGTAATGTGTTGTTTTGTGTCATTATGTAATGTGTTGTGTTGTGTCCTGTTTTAATGTGTGGTGGTGCACTGTGTTGTAGGGAGAGAAGGAGGGCATCTACCGCCTGAGTCAGGTGTGTTGTGTTGTGTCATGTTGTAATGTGTTGTGTTGTGTTGTGTTGTAATGTGTTGTGTTGTGTCATGTTGTAATGTGTTGTGTTGTGTTGTGTTGTGCCATGTTGTAATGTGTTGTGTTGTCATGATGTAACATGTCATGTTGTAATGTGTTGTGTTGTGTCATCAGACCTGGGTACCCGTACGAATTTTGCGTATTAATACGCGAGAAAAAATGGAATACGAAAATTACGCATGCCTCTGAAAAAATACGCTGAAAAAAATGCAGCTTTTGTGTATTCGTAAATGTGCAATTTTGCGCGATACAAGTCCACGCCTGGCGGCGATTTATCTTTTCAACACTCGATTTATCCCCTAGCCCCGGGTTATCTTGATCGGTGAGATAAGGTACGCTCATCAGAGGATCCTAGGTTGCGCTTTGCTATATATACTGGTTTCCAGCCAAGGGAGAGCGGAACAGACAGTTGGAATCGTCTGAGTTTACTTTAGAGATAAATCGGGGTTAAAATAATACGCCGTTCTGGATACGGGCCCTGTTTCCGTTAAAGTTTCAGTGGCACACACAGTCTGCGTCTGTGCGAGAACGCTCACGGTCACCATGAGTACAGTAGAGTAGATTCTTCGGCTTGCTTAGGTGTCCAGGGCCTGTCGCTGATTCTCGTGGCTACCTGGCTGTATTTTCATTGTTCTTATGGATACTGGTCTTTTGACCAGGCTTAGTCTAGACCTAGTCTCTCTCTCTCTCTCTCTCTCTCTCTCTCTCTCTCTCTCTCTCTCTCTCTCTCTCTCTCTCTCTCTCTCTCTCTCTCTCTCTCTTCTCTCTCCTCTCTCTCTGTCTCTGTCTGTCTGTCTGTCTGTCTGTCTGTCTGTCTGTCTGTCTGTCTGTCTGTTTCTCTCTCTCACTCTCTCTCTCTCTCTTTCTCTCTCACCTTCCCTCTATGTGTGTGTGTGTGTGTGTGTGTGTGCATGTGTGTGTGTGTGTGTGTGTGTGTGTGTGTGTGTGTGTGTGTGTGTGTGTGTGTGTGTGTGTGTGTGTATTTCTTGGTTGTTTTATCCAACATGCACTGTACTGAAAATCATAGGCTTGATCACTTCAAGTTCCTGGAGGATATATGGTAAGCAAATGTTTTTGGAAGAGGGTCCGTAGCCGTGCGGTACGGCTACCGAAATTATTTTGTAGGTAGCCGTACGGCCTCGTACGGTTACCCAGCTGCGTGTTTGGATATATCAATAACATAACTCCATCCCACGTTTGACTCTCAACGGGTGGTCCCTACGCCCTAACTCCAGGGCCCAACGCTGATGTGACAAAAAGTAACACGTCCGGGTTTAGGTGAAACAATGCCTTCTGTGTCCTTACCTCATCCAGGTCGCGAGATGAATGCGGAGAGTGACTGCGGGTTCCACAGGCCTAGGGCCAGTGACCACCGCACTTTTCGCAGTGTGATTGCTCCACATTGTTCGTGTTTATTTATTCGGTTATCTGCAGCACGACGGCTGCCCTGTGCTCCCAGAACTCTTTGACAGAACCCTTTCTAGCGTTCCTTTTGCCTTTCGACTGCTGCTCAAACTTTTGATTGTATGCGTTTCGGTAGCATCACCGTTTCTTCAGAGAAGATTAATTTGCGCAGTTGAATTGTGATTTTGATTGTTTAGCCGCTTGGATACGTTTGAATACTGTGTGTGTGATGCTCTAGTTGCGAACATAAACAGTGTAACAGTAACTACGGTGAAACTCCCCGGACAAGCAAAGTCAGTCAGGCGGGGTGGCGGGTGCGGCCTAGGCTGAGCGCTATCGACCACCATAAGGCAGATCGAGTGTGTGTGTGTTCAAGGGGGAGTTAACTCTTCACTTGCATTGCCTCTTTGTATGCAAATCAAAAGCGGCATTTTTGAAATTGTCGGTCCGCGCAAAAAATATGCACAGATAAAAAAAAAAATGCATATCTGAACCAGTGAGTACGCAGAGGCAAAATTTGGGGTACCCAGGTCTGTGTCATGTTGTAATGTGTTGTATTGTGTTGTGTCATGTTGTAATGTGTTGTGTTGTGTCGTGTCATGTTGTGATAATTATGTAGTGGTGCACTGTGTTGTAGGGAGAGAAGGAGGGCATCTACTGCCTGAGTCAGGTGTGTTGTGTTGTGCCATGTTGTAATATGTTGTGTTGTGTCATGTTGTAATGTGTTGTGTTGTGTCATGTTGTGATGTGTTGTGTTGTGTTGTGTCCTGTTGTAATGTGTGGTGGTGCACTGTGTTGTGTCATGTTGTAATGTGTTGTGTTGTGTCATGTTGTGTTGTGTTGTGTTGTGTCATGTTGTGTTGTGTTGTGTTGTGTCATGTTGTAATGTGTTGTGTTGTGTTGTGTTGTGTCATGTTGTAATGTGTGGTGGTGCACTGTGTTGTAGGGAGAGAAGGAGGGCATCTACCGCCTGAGTCAGGTGTGTTTCAAGCTGGGCTGTATGGAGCTACTCAAGTCTCTGTTTGACTGCGACCTCTACTTCCAAGTGGTCTGTCACCAACCTGCCCTCCATGTGGTGCCTTGCAATGCAGGTAGGAAGTGTGTGTGTGTGTGAGTGTGTGTGTGTGTGTAGTGTGTGTGTGTGAGTGTGTGTGTGTGTTGTATGTGTGTGTGTGTGTGTGTGTGTGGTTTGAGTGTGTGTGTGGTTTGAGTGTGTGTGTGTGTGTGTGTGTGTGTGTGTGTGTGTGTGTGTGTGTGTGTGTGTGTGTGTGTGTGTGTGTGTGTGTGTGTGCATGTGCATGTGCATGTGTGTTTGTGTTTATTAATCTATTTTTATGTACATGAGTAATCACCTCCAGTAATGAGGTGAGACGTCCCTTATTCAGAATGTATGCACATCAGCTTTCACTCCTGTCAATGAAAACCAGCAGCAGCAGCATCCTACCTCCCATCATAACATTGATGTCATTATCATTATTAATGTTCTTGTTACTTTTGTCATTGTGGATGTTGTCATCAGTCCTCATTGCTGTTATCATCGTCAACACTGGGTGACTTCTGTCACAGATCACTTCCTGGCAGGGGTGTGTCAGGAGGCAGAGGTGACCTTGAACTTGGGAAGCTGCAACCTACCAGACCACAGCCAGGTCCTGCTGACCGCAGTGTCCCCACTGTCCGTTGTCCCCGACAACCACGCCTCTTTTCCGCTGGGCTGCGTGGAACCAGAAGAAAACATTGATTTTGTCACAAAGTTGTTTGTGGAACCGCTGGCTTTCAGCGACGCATCTTCTGAGTACAAGGTAAGAGTCATCTTCTGAGTGCAAGATAAGTTCTAGGTTTGTTTTCTGAGTGCAAGGTAAGAGTCATCTTCTGAGTGCAAGATAAGTTCTAGGTTTGTTTTCTGAGTGCGATAAGTTCTAGGTTTGTTTTCTGAGTGCAAGGTAAGTTCTAGGTTTGTTTTCTGAGTGCAAGGTAAGTTCTAGGTTTGTTTTCTGAGTGCGAGTAAGTTCTAGGTTTGTTTTCTGAGTGCAAGGTAAGTTCTAGGTTTGTTTTCTGAGTGCGATAAGTTCTAGGTTTGTTTTCTGAGTGCGATAAGTTCTAGGTTTGTTTTCTGAGTGCGATAAGTTCTAGGTTTGTTTTCTGAGTGCAAGATAAGGTTCTAGGTTCCTCTTCTGATTGCAAGATACAGTTCTAGGTTTGTCATCGAAGTGCAAGGTAAGGTACATCTTCTGAGTGCAAAATAAGTTCGTTTCATCTTCTTAGTGCAGGATTCATCTTCTGTGTGCAAGGTAAGGTTTTAGGTTTGTCTTCTGAGTGCAAGATAAGTTCTAGGTTTGTCTTCTGAGTGCAAGGTAAGGTTCCAGGTTCATCTTCTGAGTGCAAGATAAGGTCTAGATTTGTCTTCTGAGTGCAAGATAAAGTTCTAGGTTTCGTTTTCTGAGTGCAAGGTAGGAAGGAATCATTATAGGAAAGAGCAAGTTTCTCTTGGCTGCACCCCACTGTGGGTTGGGGGTAAGAATAGGCCCACCATGACTCCCTGCTTAACCCTTTCCTGTTCAGTCAGTAAAAGGCAGTACTCCTGCCATGTGTTCAACTTGGTATAAGTCAGTACAGAAGGGTGAGGTGGGTGCATCGGTTACACATGTGTTTTCATCAAAATAAGGTCTAAGCATGGGAACAGTAAGTGTGGTTCAGCTCTGAAATTTCCCTTTGATATTGTATGGCCATTTTCATGTGCTGATTTCCCCTGATGCTGGTCATCTACACTTGAAACGGACGTCTCTGAATTCTATCAGTCCATCATAGTTTCCCCGTCTGAACTGGAAAGGGTTAACTCAGAAAAGGCAAATATTGAGGGACATAGAGACTTGCTCCTTCTCTAACCAACTCATGACATTTTGTAGTCAGTGGCCTTACATAGCCTGCAGAGGCTGATAGGCTGTAGCTTCATTCATTTGTTCCCATGGTAATGGTAATTAATTAATTATCATTGACCCCTTTGAGAACTGGAATGATCTCCTTCTGTTAGAGATGCATTATAATCGAGGTAAAAGTTGCTGTGCATTCCAATTCTAGTCAAGTCTGTTCAATACAGGTGTAAATAAATGAATCATTGCATGGTTGGATGGATGT
>JAWQFJ010000217.1:32500-40000 GCA_034096865.1 Theodoxus fluviatilis | reverse complement strand
CGGCATCGGAGGAGAAGGTGTGCAAGACGGGAGACATGGCAGCACTGGTCATTAGCGTACAACGAGTGCAGGCTGCCCAGACACCCAGGGAGCAGCTGGTCTACGAGGTCCTGGCAGACGGCGTCAAGTGGGGATCCTCAGGCAAGTCTACGGGTAAGTCCTGCAGAGTCCAGCATTGGCTGAGTGCCAGTGTTCCGTCATTCATTATGCTGACCATACTGCCTTTTCAGCTGCTGCTGATTATGGTTATTATGATAATAACAGCTGGCTGCAACAATGATAACAATATCAGTGATGATCACCAGGTCAGAAATGGTAATGGTGAAAATATAAATATGATAACGACATTAGAAGATAATGGTGTATAAGTTATTCTAATATGGCTTGCTTTAAGCCAGGTGCAAAGCTTGAGTTTGCTATTGGAGTCTCCGCCTACAGTGTCTGTGTTGTCATACCCAGATTGTGGGGAGTCGGTCGCAGTGAAGGTTATATCCTGGGCTGCCTAGTTGACTTTTGCAGGATAACTTCCCATCTCATTTGTGCATTTTGTCTGTTAATTGTGTTTTGTTTGTTCAAATGCATTCACCATGAGTCCAGGTCTATTGTCTGCATTTTCAGATGTGTTCTCCAAATCTAAATGTAGCTGTAGAAAAGAAGTACTGGAGACTTTAGTCCAACTTCAAAATTGTATTTCAGAGCTTTCGGGGCCAAGTAGGCTCCTTCTTCAGTGAAATAAAAGGATATGTTTGAACGAGTCTGCCAAATCTGACGTCGCACCACTAATGACGTAATGTCCGATGCCCAGCAACGAAATCCACCTGTATCACAAAGTAACTAAATAGAAGTGCAAAAATAAAGTCTAGCCTATAAGGATTAACAGATATACACAAATTGCACTTAGAAATAAAGTACCACAAAACCTAACGTTGCGCTGATAAGCTAACACACCATATCAAACCTGCGCAAAGCACGAAATATAAAAGACAATACAATCAAACAAGAGAAGGCGAAAAAATTACAGGGATAACATGCAGCAGACTTAATCAAAAGAGGGGTAGTGGGGGATGCAGTCAGTTAAGGCGCATCTATCATCAGTAGTCTAGAGAAAGCGAGTTAAGCACTCGGCTACATATAAGCAATGTGACAACAGTTCAAAAACAAACGAGTGAGTGGGGTATGCGGCACGGGGTACAGGCATGAACAGCGGCGGCGGGTAACGGGAAAAGGGGTGGGGAGACAAAAACAGGGAGAGGGGCGTAGTCCGCATGCGGGACTCGGGACAAGGAGAGCCCAAGAAAGAAGTCAGAGGTCATCAGACCTGTAGGTCAGATTTGGCAGACTCGTTCAAACATATCCTTTTATTTCACTGAAGAAGGAGCCTACTTGGCCCCGAAAGCTCTGAAATACAATTTTGAAGTTGGACTAAAGTCTCCAGTACTTCTTTTCTACTCGTTTACGAGTCCAACACCGGCCTCCCGTTTTCTAGATAAATGTAGCTGTGTTTGACAAGGAATCTTTCTGTGATTTGTCTGTTGTATGGATGGAGTGATAATTACTCCATGCATCCAGATGTTCTTGCAGAACCACGCACATTCATTCTGTATCCAGATATGTTCTGTACTTCCCAGATGTGTATTGAGTGTGCAGTTATGGTGTGTCTGTGTTGAGACGTGTTCTGTCTGTGCCAGGTGTGTTTTTGATGGTGGAGGACAGCTTCGAGGCCAGGCTGGATGTGATGCCCTTGATGTCGGGGGCCCTGCACCTTCCCACTGTCCTCTTGCACCGCTACATACAGTCCAGTCAGGGTACGGCCAGCGTCGACATTCCTGTTGACTGTAGTGTTGTTGTCTTGGTCTTGGTGCTGTTGCTCTAGCTGCTTCTGGCTGCTGTTGCTGCTGTTGTTGCTGTGGTTTATTAATGTTGGTAAATGTGTAAGTTGACATGCTTTGTAAAGTTTTTTTAAACAAGTGACAAAAGTATAACTTTGCCTCATGAACTTCACTCCTAAATGTTGCAACAAGTCACTGTTATTGCAAAATGAAAAAGAAAATGTTGCTGCTTTTTCCAATGTGTCATTGATGAGGCATGACATACTTTCTTTTGATGGTCCATTTAGTGTTTTATCTTGAAGTTGAGAAACCCAGTTTTGCTGATTATAGCTCTATCCATCAATGGATATTTTATGCATAAACAGTTGAGTGCTGAAATGACTTTGCTTTCTGTAGTCAGCAAAAGAGCTTTTCATTTCCCGTAAATGTTCATTGTTATTACCTCACTGCTGCTGTGGCTGCAGACACCTGGGCGAGGAGAGAGGATGCAGACAAAGAGACGACAGCAGGCAAGGACAAGCCTGCAGGCATCCACTTTGAAAGCATGGCAGACGGACAGGTCTTCAACAGCAGCTGTGGCAAGCAGATCCACGTCTTCCCCATGTCCACTGCTGCCGATGCAGAGGTCACTCTCACCCAGTGAGGGCTGCAGAAAAGCTCAGACTTTCTCAGTTTCCTGCAGCTTTTTTGGCATGATGCTCCCTGCTACCGGCTGAATTGCTGTGGGGTTCATGGTTTGGGGGTCTGTTCCCATAGAACTCGCCCTAACAGTCCTAAGCAGCATTTTAGCTAATGGGAGGTGTCTGGGGATGAAAAAGAAATGTGGAGACACACGGCTTGTTTGAATATACAGGTATTCTTCACAGATATACATGGAAACAGCTGCAGCAGTGTTCTGTAGCTTCATTCAAAAGGAATCTCCCAGCCTCGGCTGCTCTACTCCTCATCCAAGATCTATCATTGCTCACTGGCCAGCAATGCCAAAATGAGTCGGGTAGTTAATCCACAAGTCTACTAGGCAGCCCAGGATGCAACCTTCTGTCTGTGGATGTGCTGGATGCCACTGTGCACAGATCTAAAAGAAGTAGAGAAGTTATAAAATCAGGTGCTGCATTTTTACATCATATCTTAGTATGCCATGATGATCTAATGTAAGGGTTTTTGCAGAATCTTTAATTCCTTCATGGCCAACTAGATATGGTCATGGACATCAACAGCTAGAAGCCAATCGTCAAAACAGATTTTGGCTTATTGTTGAAGATTCATGTGTAGAGTCCTACAGATCACAGTGAGGAGAAATGGTGAGATTCTGTTTATTGTTTACTGATGGCCAAAAACAGATGTAAATAATCTTTGAATTGAGATACAGGTTTTGGCAAAGCCAGTAGTTTGAATACAACTGTAAGGATGCAACATTGGGGATTGGAGAACATATTTCTCTCCTATTTTTGAAAAGTAGTGAGGTCGGAGGTTCATGGATGATGGGGGGTAAAGTCTGCGACTCAGTTGAAGTCTGTATGTTCTGTAGAGTTTCTCCCAATGAGAATGTGTTTTGGGTGAACTCGATGGTGCTGTGTATAAAGTGTTTGGACCCCTACATTCCCATGCTTTAATGAGATGTCTGCCAATGTCATTTTGACGTTTTCTTATTCTTTGTATGATATCTGTGTAGGTCTTTTCTTTTGGATCATGCTTCTGTAGGCTTCAGTAGGCTTCAGTAGGCTTAAGTAGGGATCAGTAGGGATCAGTAGGGATCCAAGGGACCATGTGACAAGTGACAAGTACATGTGAACAGAGACAGATGACTGTGATTTTTTACACGTAAAGCACATGACCACATGACAGGTGACAAGTAAACAAACCCAATGACAGTGCTATTTGTGACAGACAAGCAAAACCATGTAGCAGGTAACATTCAACCATGTGACAGGTAACAAAAGACCTCGTGACATGTATCAAGCAATCGCATGACATGACGTGTGACAGGTAACAAACATGTGACATGTAGTAAGTGACGTGACAGGTAACAAAGGACCATGTGACAGGTAACAAAAACTAGGTAACGGGTAAACATGTGACATGTAACTAGTGACATGTGACGGGTAACAGGCACGTGTGTGACAGGTAACAAGTAAACATGTGACATGTAACAGACAAACACGTGACAGGTAACACACACATATGACATGTAACAAGTGGCCATGTGACCGGTAACAAGGGGCCACGTGACAAGTAACAGGCAACCATGTGACACATAACGGGCAACCTTGTGACTGCTTACAAGTTACAAGTGACCGGTAACTCCAGGATGGCAGCAAGTGACCACCTTGTGGCGTGATGTCAGTGATGCCGAGCTTTGGTTTACTTGAGCCAGTAACTTTAGTCATAGAGAGCTGAACTGAACTCTCCCTGCGCTGCTTAGGTTTAGTCATAGAGAGCTGAACTGAACTCTCCCATCGCTGCTTAGGGTTGCATTACGGAAATGCCAGTTGCTTTTGAGTGATTGCCTTGGTGAGCAGAGGTTGTGATGCAAGATGTTATCCTGTGTGACTTGCTTGCATCTCTTGTGCGAGCTAGGGGTAGTTAGTGTCCGACTTGCCATCGTTTTCCTTTGGTTTAGGAGTGCATTGTACATGACGGCCACTTTGTCTCACTGATTTGTGTGTTTGGATTGAAGAGCTTTTATTTATTGAAACACTTTGAACCTATAGAATTCTTGGTATATGCTGAATTCTTGAAACCCCTTTTGCTTCATTTGACTTGTGAATTTTTCATCAGTGTCCATAGAAAAATTTCATTTGAAGATATGTATTCTGTTATTACATTTCATTACCAATTTTGTCTTTTTGATGGTGATTTATTGTTATCTTGTTCAAGATTGGTATATTGTGGAGTATTATTTTTATACATTTATTTATCAAGGCTTGAGATTTTTAGTTAGTTGATTTAGAAATTGTTTAGTTTTTTTCCCAAAAAGATCTGAAAGTTAATTGAAAGAATGCATGTTATTGTGAAAGAGGGAACTGTACACTTAAAAAGTGCCTTTTTTTGTTGCATTTGAATTTTGATGATGCATACAATCATGTCTTTATGTTCATTAATATATATAACATGGACAATTTTAAATTTTTGAAAGAAACTCCTTATTCATTAAAAGTTCATATATAAGAAAATATTCACATTTTTGTTCTGATGATGTTGGTTATCTCTACAAACCTCTGGCTTCAAGATGATGGACTGTTTTACATTTTCTGCTTGAGAAAAAGCAAGGAAATTGTTGGAAAGCACTCAAGTTGTACACCAGTTTGTAAAATCAGAAAAGGAAGGGAACCCTAATTGATCATGAGTGATAAAACCTCACGTCAATATGTTATATGGAACTGAGCTGAAAATCATATTTGCACTTTGATGAATGGTGTAGTTCAACATGCTTTTATTTGCAAGTATTTTCTTGTGACTGTAAGTATGTACTGTGATCATGTATTATTGAGGCAAGTGCAATAGAATGTTGCAGGTTGTTGGAAAACATTCCATTTATTCCAGCTGGATTTCTGTGCAAATATAGACTGGCGAATATATAAAATGTATGAAATGCATACATGTTGATGTGCATGTGTTGAAGCCTAAAAGGTGCCACAGGAAGTTGTGCAGAAAAGAGGTTGATATTTTGCAGTTTGCAGATGCTTGGTAAAAACAGCTGGATAACTGCCAAACTTTGTATTGTTGGCTTTGGCTGTGACCTCCATGTTCACATCCTGTCAGAAGACAGAGATCAAAGACTTTACAAATACAGCACTAATTAAGAGTAATGTCTTGCAAATTTCAATTTGTTATGAAATAAAGATTTTGAAATATTGCTTATACTTTTCGCAAAACCTGTTGTGTTGAGATTGTCAAACTTTACTGAAAACACACAATAAAAGAACATGTCATTGTCAACTGAAGAATCAACAGGATGCACCCTACACTAGAAACGAACAGCTGTTATAATGGACGAAATAGTGCCCAGTCCAAATGCTACACATGCCGTGAAGTGAATTTGGTGAAAGTAAACAAACTGATAAAGAAAATATTCAAGTATGAAAGTACAAGGTGAACAACAGACATGGTATGAGCTCCATTAATTTTTATTAAATTACATTGCTCTTCATATAGTTCATAGAGCAGAGATTATAGTAATTCCTTGCATAATTCATCAGCTTGAGTTGAAGTGCTTGTTTCTAGCATTTGTTTCAATTCCATGATGTAATCTGTTTTCATTTCAACACGACAAAAATTGCCAGGAATGAACAGTTGGTACTTAACTTCTTTTTATTTTTTACATCTCTGGCTTTGTAAAAGGCAACAAGAAGTGATAATAGATATCAATATCATACGCCATGGTTTCTTCAGAACTACATGCTGACAAAGTAACTCTTGCCTCAGTAGGAAATCGAAAGTTCCCATGAGCATGGACACTGCAGAATGTGATATTTCTAGTTATTCTACATCTTGACCAGCAGAAATCCCTTGTGGACATTCAAAGACTGTCAGAAGGGATGAAAAGATATTTCATACCTATCATTTCAGTAAAATCAACATTCATGCAAGTAGTTCTCATTAGATGCTACTAAGCTATTTCATTGTCTCCCTTCACACCCTTCTGTGTGGAAATCTCTTGTGAAACACCGCCTGAAAGTGTGAATAAGATTGTCAACGCTTGGTGGCGAGCAAATTTCGTTTGGGCACACGCACCAGAATCTACTCAGTTCTAACCTTGATTTCATACAGTTGAAATGGTATTTCTTTCAGACCAGTAATCATTTGCTCATCAAGGTCATGGGTTTTTTGCTCTGTGCACAGCAGAGAGGATACCTGTAAATCTCCACCAGAAAACATTAGCCTCGGAAGCATAACACTTTAAAATCTTGAAGTACTTGTGCATCTGACTTCGGATCCTCTTGGACATTGATCTTCCTAGTCCATCAGCTCTGACGGAGACTTTTAAGACGTTTAACCGTCCCAATACACATGAGACATCAATGAACCTATCCTCACACCTCTCGCCCCGAGGTGCATGCTCTGTGGGTCTTGGGAACACCAATAGGAACTCTGGTGTCGATGATTCATTCAAACACCACTCACGATGTCGGAAGGACTAGACACCTGGGATGTTCATCACTGATGCAGCTTCGTGCAAACGTTATTGGTGAAAGCAGGAGCTGAACTTTCCTGAACATATCCAGGATGACAGAGAGGGGGGAAAGTCGGGCCGATGTACTGGCGCGTGTAGCTCCTTCCTTAAGAGAGTGCCTTCGTCACTGCCACTGCTTTGTAGCAAGGACTCTCTGGTTTTCAAAGCAAGACTAAATTCTGCTTTGCTCCTAACGGGAAACCCCCCCGTCTGCAAGTACAATTCCAAAGACACTACGTGCTGCTTTTCAAAATAAAATCCCCATGGCACACACTGTCAAGCCAGTTGACATTCGCCTAGTTGAATTTTGTCTCCTTCACTGTGGACTTTGTAACCATGTCTTCTTGCGAGAGTGTGGGTGATCTGCAGATTCGAGGTGGACTTCTACTACAGATAAATCAAGGTTCTGCACAGTGTTTTACTATAGACTGAACCTTATACATAAATCCTTTATTTTCATGTGCAGACAACGATGGTTTGGGGTAATGGCATTACTCA
>JAWQFJ010000217.1:10000-27500 GCA_034096865.1 Theodoxus fluviatilis | reverse complement strand
AACAGCATGAGGACCACTGACACACAGACATATTCTTGATTACATTCAAAGTATAAAGAATACACACTGAGATCTCTTTACAATCTTTACAGTCTTTCCTGACGAGCAGTGAGGTGCTTCACAAGGTGCCTCTTTTATGTTTCGTGTTTTGGTTATTGTCTGCTATGTTAATTAATTGTATTGTATTTAACTCTTCTTTTATTTCAACTGTATAGTGTGCTAGTGTTGGAATGCTTTGTATGAGTGTGGACTTTTCATTGTAAACGCCATGAGCTTGCCTATTACTAGGGAAGGTATGTGTGTACAAGTAATCTGTATTATTATTATTATTATTATTATTATTATTATTATTATTATTATTATTACAATACTGCTACATTCATTTCATAACTTTCATTTCAAACAGTCTAAAAATATACTGAAAATGTCTTTCACTGGCACTCCCAGTCTTTCAATAGTTTCAACGTATTCATTCACATGCCCTAATCAATCACGCAGAAAGACAGATAATTCATAACAATTCATATATAATTTAGCAATGCATAATTTTGCTTATTTTACCAGAATACACACACATCCACAAAAGTGACTGTAAAAACAAACAAGAAGGGCAAAGCCCATACGACTCACATGCTTGACCTTGACCTTTATATGACCTTGACCTTCAGGTGACCTTCAAGGTCAAGGCCAATCATTTACACCTAGCAATGACATCATACACTAAACTAAGGAATGCTTTACACATTTTTCCTACCAAAATACATGTGGCATTGACCCAAGGTCAAGGTCATTCAAGGTCATGCAACACAAAGCTGTTAATTCAAGACATAGGAAGCACAATGGTGCTTATTGGCACTTTCTACCATGAGATATGGTCACTTTTAGTGGTTCACTACCCCATTTTGGTCACATTTCATTAGGGTCAAAGTGACCTTGACCTTGATGATATGTGACCAAATGTGTCTCATGATGAAAGAATAACATGTGCCCCACATAATTATTAAGTTTGAAACAGTTATCTTCCATAGTTCAGGATCAAGGTCACTTCAAAATATGTATACAATCCAACTTTGAAGAGCTCCTGTGACCTTGACCTTGAAGCAAGGTCAACCAAACTGGTATAAAAAAATAGGGCTTACTTTGCCCTATATACCATGTATAGGTGAGGTATCCAATCTCAAAAACTTCAGAGAAAATTGAGACAAGAAGGGCAAAGCCCATACGACTCACATGATTGACCTTGACCTTTACATGACATTGACCTTCAGGTGACCTTCAAGGTCAAGGTCAAACAACTAAACCTAGCAATGACATCATACACTAAGAACTGCTTTACACATTTTTCCTACCAAAATACATGTGACCTTGACCCAAGGTCAAGGTCATCCAAGGCCATGCAACACAAAGCTGTTAATTCAAGACATAGGAAGCACAATGGTGCTTATTGGCACTTTCTACCATGAGATATGGTCACTTTTAGTGGTTCACTACCCCATTTTGGTCACATTTCATAAGGGTCAAAGTGACCTTGACCTTGATGATATGTGACCAAATGTGTCTCATGATGAAAGTATAACATGTGCCCCACATAATTATTAAGTTTGAAACAGTTATCTTCCATAGTTCAGGGTCAAGGTCACTTCAAAATATGTATACAATCCAACTTTGAAGAGCTCCTGTGACCTTGACCTTGAAGCAAGGTCAACCAAACTGGTATCAAAAGATAGGGCTTGCTTTGACCTATATACCACTTGTAGCTAAGGTCGCCATTCTCAATAACGTGGGAGAAAATTGGGAAAATGTGAAAAATGCCTGTTTTTGAGACCACATTTATGGCTCCTGTGACCTTGACCTTGAAGCAAGGTCAAGTCACTATGTATGTTTTTTGAGGCCTTGTCATCATACACCATCATGCCACATTTGGTTTTGATAGACTTAATAGTCTCCGAGAAAAATCCAACGTTTAAGTTTTTTACGGACGGACGCCCGCCCGCCCGGACGGACGGACGACACGGCTCAGTACATAGACTCACTTTTGCTTCGCATGTGAGTCAAAAATGTGAAAAATGGCTGTTTTTTAGACAACATTTATGGCTCCTGCGACCTTGAAGCAAGGTCAAGTCACTATGTATGTTTTTTGAGGCCTTGTCATCATACACCATCATGCCAAATTGGGTGTTGATAGACTTAATAGTCTCTGAGAAAAATCCAACGTTTAAGTTTTTTACGCCCGGACGGACAGACAACACGGGTGAGTACATAGACTCACTTTTGCTTCGCATGTGAGTCAAAAACAGCTTTTTGCATCCATGACTGTTACATTTGTGCATCGTTACTCTGGCAAAAATAAAAACCAACAGCATTTCTCTGGACACTTTTACATTTGACCTCATAACTATAAACAACAGCGATAGCAATGAGCATGTAAGAAAACAGGGAAATGTTGAACACTGCCTTCTATAAAATTCAGCACTGCCTGCTCTTGTGTCAGGCATGAAAACAGACACTTGCTCTGTATCATGAGCAGGAACACGCAAGAACTTGAAAATAAGTGAGAAATAAAATGTACATTGTCCAGAAAAAAGTAACCATAGAACACAACTATCCATCAGTAGAGAAGAGCTGGTGGACACCACTTGATATGCGTCAGGCCCGATGTCACAGAACAGAAAACTGACTTTCAGTCAAAGACTGGTCCCATATTGTGACACATACAATTTTTGTGTATGGCATTAATCTTCGTTCACAGACACAACTAGCACTTCAATTTGTTGATCACAAAACAAACTGCACCACACAATTATGCAAGTGTATAAGTAAGTCACAAACAGTATACACACACTTCAAAGTGCACTAAAACCATCATGGCGACATGTCAATGATATAAATGTACAAAAATCAAAGAGCAAAAAGTATGACTTGCACTCCACCTAAATGACACCAATGCAAACACTAGAGGCAAATCCCAGAACATCTTGCGACTCCTAATTTTATTATTCACCGTTACACTTGAAAGCTGACCACAGCTGTCCCACTGCGCCAGACAGTCTGTTCTATGCCCACGTGGCTCCTGGCGGCCCCTCTGCCCATGTGCTGGGCTTGGGAGCACCCTTGCCTGCCCTCTCCTCCTTCACCAACTTTACAACCTCGTCCAGGCGGTATGCTGCAGTCAGGTCTCCCTCCACCCTCAGTCTGCCAGACATGTAAGCAGCCAGGGGCCCCACCTCTCCCAGGAACAGAGCTCGCATGTTTTCCAGACTCAGACGGATTACGGTGTCTGGGCGGCCATTGGTAGGAGGCCCCTGACCGACGCTCCCAGAGCCTGCGTAGACAGAACAAGGCATGCTGTAGTGTTTGGTAAGGCCGGCCTTGTCTCCCACTTAAACCTCTTGAAGGGCTGGAGCTTCAGTGCAGGAGAGAAAAAGTGGCGATGGCTGGGATTTTCTAGCTGTCAGAGATATTGCAGCAAACACAGTGGAGAACAGGTGCCTCAGTGTGGGATAGAGAGTGTGTTGGAATGTGAGTTTCTTGTCTGGAAAGGTTACGCCACACACAGAGAGGAAGAAAGCACTGCAGCGGGGCAAGCTTGGAGAGAAAACAAATCCCAGAGGCAAAGTCCTGGTGCTTCAATGGAAAGAGTTTATTCTGCACAGTCATATCTCCTTCAAACATGCTTTTCTTTTTGATCCTTTTTCTTTCCTTCTTGATCTTTTCCTTTTCTTCTTGATCTTCTTTATTTCCTTTTTCTTTTAATTAAAAATCCCATTGCAACTTTCAAGAGGGAAAGAAAAGCCACCAAATGAAAGATATATCAGAGTGAGACCTTGTGGTCTGAATTGTATTTGTACCACAGACATAAGCTCACTACTATATCAGCATAAGTTTTCTCTGTTAATTGTTTATCAGTAAATTGCATGGTTTATTGAGTCCAATTTTACAAACCCATTGTGTCTGTGTGTGAGTGAGTGTATGAGTGAGTGTTAGAGTGTATAATGTCTCCTCCACCCCTTCCCCGTACCCTACCCTCATGTTAAATTCTTTAACTTTTTTTTCTCTGTATTCTCTGTTAATACTAACTAGCCATCTCATAACATTTATAGCAGCTAAAAAAAATCTTCATTTCAGACCAGTGTATGATTTAACTTCTCTATCACCCGCACAATACTGCAGTTTTTACCAAGGAACTGGTCTGGGGATATAGAACAAGACAAAACAGTCAATGTTTCAAATGTTGCACTCTTCCTTATGATAAAAACAAATGAAACAAGAAGGGCAAAGCCCATACGACTCACATGCTTGACCTTGACCTTTACATGACCTTGACCTTCAGGTGACCTTCAAGGTCAAGGCCAATCAACTACACCTAGCAATGACATCATACACTAAACTAAGAAATGCTTTACACATTTTTCCTACCAAAAAACATTTGTTTCTTTTTTTAAATTGTAATTTAATATGGTGTGTGTGTGGGGGGGGTGGGGGGTGGGGGGGGTGCATGTGCGTGTGTGAGGTGTGGTGTTGATATTAAGAGTTTTCTCCCTTTATGGCTAGCTAAATCCCTCTTTCTGAATGCCCCATTTTGATAGTGTCCTTCAAAGTTTACATTGGCGATTCCATTCTAGTTTGTTGCCAGAAAGACTGAGTCAGTGCAGGCAGCAGTGTGAGACTTGTGCTCTATCAGGCTGAAGCTGCTGAAACTTTAAACTTATTGATACAGAGATATTCATGACAAGCAAGCCTCCAAACTAAGATGAAGATTTTGTGCAGTAACAGAGGCCAACTGTGTATTACCGGTGTAGAAAATATCTCACTTCTATAGTCTGAAATTAAGATGCTAGGGTAGCTGCAATATCACTTACACACACACACACACACACACACACACACACACACACACACACACACACACACACACACACACACACACACTCACAAACACACACACACACATGCACACACACACACACACACACAAACACACACACACACACAAACACACACACACACACACACACACACACACAAACACACACACTCACACACACACAACAAGCACACACACACACACACACATACATATATACATTCGCACAAATGCACACACACGCTCATACACATATGAACAGGCAGAAAATAGACACAGGGATAGACTGACAGAGCAATATGAAACAATGGAAAAATGTAAATGTCACTAATGACATGAACAAGAAGGGCAAAGCCCATACGACTCACATGCTTGACCTTGACCTTTACATGACCTTGACCTTCAGGTGACCTTCAAGGTCAACCAACTAAACCTAGCAATGACATCATACACTAAGAACTGCTTTACACATTTTTCCTACAAAATACATGTGACCTTGACCCAAGGTCAAGGTCATCCAAGGTCATGCAACACAAAGCTGTTAATTCAAGACATAGGAAGCACAATGGTGCTTATTGGCACTTTCTACCATGAGATATGGTCACTTTTAGTGGTTCACTACCCCATTTTGGTCACATTTCATAAGGGTCAAAGTGACCTTGACCTTGATGATATGTGACCAAATGTGTCTCATGATAAAAGTATAACATGTTCCCCACATAATTATTAAGTTTGAAACAGTTATCTTCCATAGTTCAGGGTCAAGGTCACTTCAAAATATGTATACAATCCAACTTTGAAGAGCTCCTGTGACCTTGACCTTGAAGCAAGGTCAATCAAACTGGTATCAAAAGATAGGGATTACTTTGCCCTATATACCATACATAGGTCAGGTATCCAATCTCAAAAACGTCAGAGAAAATTGGGAAAATGTGAAAAATGGCTGATTTTTAACATTTACGGCCCCTGCGACCTTGACCTTGAAGCAAGGTCAAGTCACTGTGTATGTTTTTGTACGCCTAGTCATCCTACACCATCATGCCAAATGTGGTCTTGATAGACTTAATAGTCTCTGAGAAAAATCCAACGTTAAAGTTTTTTACGGACGGCAGGACGCCCGGATGACCGGACGCCCAGACGCCCGGACGCCTGGACGGACGACACGGGTGACCTAGTATGAAAGTATAACATGTGTACTACAATGTTATGAAGTTTGGAAGAGTTATCTTTCATAGTTCGGGGTCAAGGTCACTTCAAAATATGTATACAATCCAACTTTAAAGAGCTCCTGTGACCTTGACCTTGAAGCAAGGTCAAGTCACTATGTATGTTTTGTACGCCTTGTCATCCTACACCATCATGCCAAATTGGGTGTTGATAGACTTAATAGTCTCCGAGAAAAATCCAACGTTAAAGTTTTTTACGGACGACAGGACACCCGGCCGCCCGGCCGGCCGCCTGGACGGCTGCTCAGACGCCCAGACGGACGACACTGGTGACCTAGTATGAAAGTATAACATGTGTACTACAATCTTATGAAGTTTGGAAGAGTTATCTTCCATAGTTCAGGGTCAAGGTCACTTCAAAATATGTATACAATCCAACTTTAAAGACCTCCTGTGACCTTGACCTTGAAGCAAGGTCAATCAAACTGGTATCAAAAGATAGGGATTACTTTGCTCTATATACCATATATAGGTCAGGTATCCAATCTCAAAAACTTCAGAGAAAATTAGGAAAATGTGAAAAATGGCTGTTTTTTCAACATTTACGGCCCCTGCGACCTTGACCTTGAAGCAAGGTCAAGTCACTGTGTATGTTTTTGTACGCCTTGTCATCATACACCATCATGCCAAATTGGGTGTTGATAGACTTAATAGTCTCTGAGAAAATTCCAACGTTAAAGTTTTTTACGGACGGCAGGAAGCTCGGACGCCCGGACGCCCAGACGCCAGGACGGACGACACGGGTGACCTAGTATGAAAGTATAAAATGTGTACTACAATGTTATGAAGTTTGGAAGAGTTATCTTCCATAGTTCGGGGTCAAGGTCACTTGAAAATATGTATACAATCCAACTTTAAAGAGCTCCTGTGACCTTGACCTTGAAGCAAGGTCAAGTCACTATGTATGTTTTTGTACGCCTTGTCATCCTACACCATCATGCCAAATTGGGTGTTGATAGACTTAATAGTCTTCGAGAAAAATCCAATGTTAAAGTTTTTTTTACGGACGACAGGACACCCGGCCGCCCGGCTGCCCAGACGGCTAACTGGACGGCTGCCCAGACGCCAAGACGAACCATAATGGTCACCTAGTATGAAAGTATAACATGTGTACTACAATCTTATGAAGTTTGGAAGAGTTATCTTCCATAGTTCAGGGTCAAGGTCATTTCAAAATATGTATACAATCCAACTTTAAAGACCTCCTGTGACCTTGAAGCAAGGTCAATCAAACTGGTATCAAAAGATAGGGATTACTTTGCCCTATATACCATATATAGGTCAGGTATCCAATCTCAAAAACTTCAGAGAAAATTGGGAAAATGTGAAAAATGGCTGTTTTTTAGGCAACATTTACGGCCCCTGCGACCTTGACCTTGAAGCAAGGTCAAGTCACTATGTATGTTTTTGTACACCTTGTCATCCTACACCATCATGCCAAATTGGGTGTTGATAGACCTAGTAGTCTCCAAAAAAATTCCAA
The DNA here is from genome assembly GCA_034096865.1 of Theodoxus fluviatilis. Taxonomy (NCBI): domain Eukaryota; kingdom Metazoa; phylum Mollusca; class Gastropoda; order Cycloneritida; family Neritidae; genus Theodoxus; species Theodoxus fluviatilis. Next base: position 19,927 of record JAWQFJ010000217.1, on the reverse strand, counting down.
TGTTAAAGTTTTTACAGACGCCCGGACGCCTGGACGCCCGGACGCCCAGACGGACGAAAAGGGTGAGTACATAGACTCACTCTTGCTTCGCATGTGAGTCAAAAAAGAAGAAAATGAGATAGAGAGAGAGAGAGAGAGAGAGAGAGAGAGAGAGAGAGAGAGAGAGAGAGAGGAGAGAGAGAGAGAGAGAGAGAGAGTGGGAGGGAGGGAGGGGAGGGAGGGATGGAGGGAGGGAGGGAGGGAGGGAGGGAGGGAGGGAGGGAGGGAGGGAGGGAGGGAGGGAGGGAGGGAGGGAGGGAGGGAGGGAGGGAGGGAGGGAGGGAGGGAGGGAGGGAGGGGAGGAGGGAGAGAGAGAGAGGGAGAGAGAGAGAGAGGGAGAGAGAGAGAGAGAGAGAGAGAGAGAGAGAGAGAGAGAGAGAGAGAGAGAGAGAGAGAGAGAGAGAGAGAGAGGGGGGGAGGAGGGAGAGAGAGAGAGAGAGAGAGAGAGAGAGAGAGAGAGAGAGAGAGAGAGAGAGAGAGAGAGAGAGAGAGAGAGAGAGAGAAGCAACAATCAATCAATTACCAAGGAATACCTGAAAAAGAAGTCCAAAAGAGAAAGATAAACAAAGAACAGACCCAAGAGCTGACACAAACCAATAGATAAACAAACATGACAAAGATAGAACAAGAAGGGCAAAGCCCATACGACTCACATGCTTGACCTTGACCTTTATATGACCTTGACCTTCAGGTGACCTTCAAGGTCAAGGTCAAACAACTAAACCTACCAATGACATCATACACTAAGAAATGCTTTACACATTTTCCCTACCAAAATACATGTGACCTTGACCCAAGGTCAAGGTCATCCAAGGTCATGCAACACAAAGCTGTTCATTCAAGACATAGGAAGCACAATGGTGCTTATTGGCACTTTCTACAATGAGATATAGTCACTTTTAGTGGTTCACTACCCCATTTTGGTCACATTTCATAAGGGTCAAAGTGACCTTGACCTTGATGATATGTGACCAAATGTGTCTCATGATGAAAGTATAACATGTGCCCCACATAATTATTAAGTTTGAAACAGTTATCTTCCATAGTTCAGGGTCAAGGTCACTTCAAAATATGTATACAATCCAACTTTGAAGAGCTCCTGTGACCTTGACCTTGAAGCAAGGTCAACCAAACTGGTATCAAAAGATAGGGCTTGTATTGACCTATATACCACTTGTAGCTAAGGTCGCCATTCTCAATAACGTGGGAGAAAATTGGGAAAATGTGAAAAATGACTGTTTTTGAGACCACATTTATGGCTCCTGTGACCTTGACCTTGAAGCAAGGTCAAGTCACTCTGTATGTTTTTTGAGGCCTTGTCATCATACACTATCATGCCACATTTGGTGTTGATAGACTTAATAGTCTCCGAGAAAAATCCAACGTTTAAGTTTTTTACGGACGGACGCCCGGACGGACGCCCGGACGCCCGGACGGACGGACGACACTGCTCAGTACATAGACTCACTTTTGCTTCGCATGTGAGTCAAAAAGGTATCAGGTATATCAGAACAAAGGACCACAGATGAGACTACAACCACGAAGGATGTGGCAAAGAGAAAAATGCAGAGGAGTTGTTCTCCCGAGTTCATGACTAAAATCAGGAAAATGGACTAAATTTTAAACATTCATTTTAGCAATTCTTAATGTCATTTTTGGACAGCTTAGTCATTACAGTATCAGAGAATGTAACCAAACAAGAAGGGCAAAGCCCATACGACTCACATGCTTGACCTTGACCTTTACATGACCTTGACCTTCAGGTGACCTTCAAGGTCAAGGCCAATCAACTACACCTAGCAATGACATCATACACTAAACTAAGAAATGCTTCACACATTTTTCCTACCAAAATACATGTGACCTTGACCCAAGGTCAAGGTCATCCAAGGTCATGCAACACAAAGCTGTTCATTCAAGACATAGGAAGCACAATGGTGCTTATTGGCACTTTCTACCATGAGATATAGTCACTTTTAGTGGTTCACTACCCCATTTTGGTCACATTTCATAAGGGTCAAAATGACCTTGACCTTGGTGATATGTGACCAAGTGTGTCTCATGATGAAAGTATAACATGTGTACTGCAATGTTATGAAGTTTGGAACAGTTATCTTCCATAGTTCAGGGGCAAGGGCGCTTCAAAATATGTATACAATCCAACTTTGAAGAGCTCCTGTGACCTTGACCTTGAAGCAAGGTCAACCAAACTGGTATCAAAAGATAGGGCTTACTTTGCCCTATTTGCCATATATAGGTGAGGTATCCAATCTCAAAAACTTCAGAGAAAATTGAGAAAATGTGAAAAATGGCTGTTTTTTAGACAACATTTATGGCCCCTGCGACCTTGAACTTGAAGCAATGTCAAGTCACTATGTATGCTTTTTGAGGCCTTGTCATCATACACCATCATGCCACATTTGGTATTGATAGACTTAATAGTCTCTGAGAAAAATCCAACGTTAAAGTTTTCGGACGCCCGGACGCCCGGACGGACAAAACGGGTGAGTACATACTCACTTTTGCTTCGCATGCCAGTCAAAAAGCAGCAGCAGTAGTACTTTTTTTTAAACAGACGATGGATTCACATTCGCAGTTTTAGATTTAAAATCAAGGTAACGCACACTTCATCTGTGACTTTATTGAAGATTTTTTTAATACATCGCACACAAAATGCTAATGTTTTCTGTATGAGTTTGATCTATTGAATCAGTACTTTCGATTTTAAAACCTAGCGGTGTGTGTTGAATGCGTTCGGGAGGAAGCGGCTTGTGAAAAAAGCAAGTCCACTTGTGACCTCGCATGAAGCGTGCGTTACCCTGTCTTTGAAGTCGATTTTCACGTACAGTTATTGTGACATCGCGGTTTTCTTGCTGGGAAAAGCTAAATAAAACTTTAATTAACAGATTCACAGCAGAATTTTTATACACCAATGGCATACTTTGCTGCAGATAGTTTGTGGAGCGTGTTGGGTCAGCCATTCCACTTTTTGGCCGCCATTTTGATGGCAATTTTACTTTATTTATTACTCTAACATGCACAAACTTGACTTTTATAAAATCCCACTGCTCATGGTGTTTCTTGGACATATATATAATATGTACAACCTCCTGACGCAATGTTTCTTTGCCTAATAAAACTAAACAAGAAGGGCAAAGCCCATACGACTCACATGCTTGACCTTGACCTTTATATGACCTTGACCTGCAGGTGACCTTCAAGGTCAAGGTCAAACAACTAAACCTACCAATGACATCATACACTAAGAAATGCTTTACACATTTTTCCTACCAAAATACGTGTGACCTTGACCCAAGGTCAAGGTCATCCAAGGTCATGCAACACAAAGCTGTTAATTCAAGACATAGGAAGCACAATGGTGCTTATTGGCACTTTCTACCATGAGATATAGTCACTTTTAGTGGTTCACTACCCCATTTTGGTCACATTTCATAAGGGTCAAAGTGACCTTGACCTTGATGATATGTGACCAAATGTGTCTCATGATGAAAGTATAACATGTGCCCCACATAATTATTAAGTTTGAAACAGTTATCTTCCATAGTTCAGGGTCAAGGTCACTTCAAAATATGTATACAATCCAACTTTGAAGAGCTCCTGTGACCTTGACCTTGAAGCAAGGTCAACCAAACTGGTATCAAAAGATAGGGCTTGCTTTGACCTATATACCACTTGTAGCTAAGGTCGCCATTCTCAATAACGTGGGAGAAAATTGGGAAAATGTGAAAAATGACTGTTTTTGAGACCACATTTATGGCTCCTGTGACCTTGACCTTGAAGCAAGGTCAAGTCACTATGTATGTTTTTTGAGGCCTTGTCATCATACACCATCATGCCACATTTGGTGTTGATAGACTTAATAGTCTCCGAGAAAAATCCAACGTTTAAGTTTTTTACGGACGCCCGGACGGACGGACGGACGACACGGCTCAGTACATAGACTCACTTTTGCTTCGCATGTGAGTCAAAAATAGCTGGTTATAAGAAACTTTAATAGAGCACCCCATCCAGTCACGAACTCGGGAGAACAACTCAGAGGATTCTACACCTAGGACCACTCTACACAAACAGTTCGTGCATACAAGACTCAAGCTCTCACCATTCTATGGAGAGAATTCTACACCAAGAACCACTCTACACAAACAGTTCGTGCATACAAGACACAAGCTCTCACCATTCTATGGAGAGAATTCTACACCAAGAACCACTCTACACAAACAGTTCGTGCATACAAGACACAAGCTCTCACCATTCTATGGAGAGAATTCTACACCAAGAACCACTCTACACAAACAGTTCGTGCATACAAGACTCAAGCTCTCACCATTCTATGGAGAGAATTCTACACCAGAACCACTCTACACAAACAGTCCGTGCATACAAGACTCAAGCTCTCACCATTCTATGGAGAGAATTCTACACCAGTACCACTCTACACAAACAGTTCGTGCATACAAGACACAAGCTCTCACCATTCTATGGAGAGAATTCTACACCAAGAACCACTCTACACAAACAGTTCGTGCATACAAGACTCAAGCTCTCACCATTCTATGGAGAGAATTCTACACCAAGAACCACTCTACACAAACAGTTCGTGCATACAAGACACAAGCTCTCACCATTCTATGGAGAGAATTCTACACCAAGAACCACTCTACACAAACAGTTCGTGCATACAAGACTCAAGCTCTCACCATTCTATGGAGAGAATTCTACACCAAGAACCACTCTACACAAACAGTTCGTGCATACAAGACTCAAGCTCTCACCATTCTATGGAGAGAATTCTACACCAAGAACCACTCTACACAAACAGTTCGTGCATACAAGACACAAGCTACTCACCATTCTATGGAGAGAATTCTACACCAAGAACCACTCTACACAAACAGTTCGTGCATACAAGACACAAGCTCTCACCATTCTATGGAGAGAATTCTACACCAAGAACCACTCTACACAAACAGTTCGTGCATACAAGACACAAGCTCTCACCATTCTATGGAGAGAATTCTACACCAAGAACCACTCTACACAAACAGTTCGTGCATACAAGACACAAGCTCTCACCATTCTATGGAGAGAATTCTACACCAAGAACCACTCTACACAAACAGTTCGTGCATACAAGACACAAGCTCTCACCATTCTATGGAGAGAATTCTACACCAAGAACCACTCTACACAAACAGTTCGTGCATACAAGACTCAAGCTCTCACCATTCTATGGAGAGAATTCTACACCAAGAACCACTCTACACAAACAGTTCGTGCATACAAGACACAAGCTCTCACCATTCTATGGAGAGAATTCTACACCAAGAACCACTCTACACAAACAGTTCGTGCATACAAGACACAAGCTCTCACCATTCTATGGAGAGAATTCTACACCAAGAACCACTCTACACAAACAGTTCGTGCATACAAGACACAAGCTCTCACCATTCTATGGAGAGAATTCTACACCAAGAACCACTCTACACAAACAGTTCGTGCATACAAGACTCAAGCTCTCACCATTCTATGGAGAGAATTCTACACCAAGAACCACTCTACACAAACAGTTCGTGCATACAAGACACAAGCTCTCACCATTCTATGGAGAGAATTCTACACCAAGAACCACTCTACACAAACAGTTCGTGCATACAAGACTCAAGCTCTCACCATTCTATGGAGAGAATTCTACACCAAGAACCACTCTACACAAACAGTTCGTGCATACAAGACACAAGCTCTCACCATTCTATGGAGAGAATTCTACACCAAGAACCACTCTACACAAACAGTTCGTGCATACAAGACTCAAGCTCTCACCATTCTATGGAGAGAATTCTACACCAAGAACCACTCTACACAAACAGTTCGTGCATACAAGACACAAGCTCTCACCATTCTATGGAGAGAATTCTACACCAAGAACCACTCTACACAAACAGTTCGTGCATACAAGACACAAGCTCTCACCATTCTATGGAGAGAATTCTACACCAAGAACCACTCTACACAAACAGTTCGTGCATACAAGACACAAGCTCTCACCATTCTATGGAGAGAATTCTACACCAAGAACCACTCTACACAAACAGTTCGTGCATACAAGACTCAAGCTCTCACCATTCTATGGAGAGAATTCTACACCAAGAACCACTCTACACAAACAGTTCGTGCATACAAGACACAAGCTCTCACCATTCTATGGAGAGAATTCTACACCAAGAACCACTCTACACAAACAGTTCGTGCATACAAGACACAGGCTCTCACCATTCTATGGAGAGAATTCTACACCAAGAACCACTCTACACAAACAGTTCGTGCATACAAGACTCAAGCTCTCACCATTCTATGGAGAGAATTCTACACCAAGAACCACTCTACACAAACAGTTCGTGCATACAAGACACAAGCTCTCACCATTCTATGGAGAGAATTCTACACCAAGAACCACTCTACACAAACAGTTCGTGCATACAAGACTCAAGCTCTCACCATTCTATGGAGAGAATTCTACACCAAGAACCACTCTACACAAACAGTTCGTGCATACAAGACTCAAGCTCTCACCATTCTATGGAGAGAATTCTACACCAAGAACCACTCTACACAAACAGTTCGTGCATACAAGACTCAAGCTCTCACCATTCTATGGAGAGAATTCTACACCAAGAACCACTCTACACAAACAGTTCGTGCATACAAGACTCAAGCTCTCACCATTCTATGGAGAGAATTCTACACCAAGAACCACTCTACACAAACAGTTCGTGCATACAAGACTCAAGCTCTCACCATTCTATGGAGAGAATTCTACACCAAGAACCACTCTACACAAACAGTTCGTGCATACAAGACACAAGCTCTCACCATTCTATGGAGAGAATTCTACACCAAGAACCACTCTACACAAACAGTTCGTGCATACAAGACACAAGCTCTCACCATTCTATGGAGAGAATTCTACACCAAGAACCACTCTACACAAACAGTTCGTGCATACAAGACACAGGCTCTCACCATTCTATGGAGAGAATTCTACACCAAGAACCACTCTACACAAACAGTTCGTGCATACAAGACTCAAGCTCTCACCATTCTATGGAGAGAATTCTACACCAAGAACCACTCTACACAAACAGTTCGTGCATACAAGACTCAAGCTCTCACCATTCTATGGAGAGAATTCTACACCAAGAACCACTCTACACAAACAGTTCGTGCATACAAGACTCAAGCTCTCACCATTCTATGGAGAGAATTCTACACCAAGAACCACTCTACACAAACAGTTCGTGCATACAAGACTCAAGCTCTCACCATTCTATGGAGAGAATTCTACACCAAGAACCACTCTACACAAACAGTCCGTGCATACAAGACTCAAGCTCTCACCATTCTATGGAGAGAATTCTACACCAAGAACCACTTTACACAAACAGTTCGTGCATACAAGACTCAAGCTCTCACCATTCTATGGAGAGAATTCTACACCAAGAACCACTCTACACAAACAGTTCATGCATACAAGACTCAAGCTCTCACCATTCTATGGAGAGAATTCTACACCAAGAACCACTCTACACAAACAGTCCGTGCATACAAGACTCAAGCTCTCACCATTCTATGGAGAGAATTCTACACCAAGAACCACTCTACACAAACAGTTCGTGCATACAAGACACAAGCTCTCACCATTCTATGGAGAGAATTCTACACCAAGAACCACTCTACACAAACAGTTCGTGCATACAAGACACAAGCTCTCACCATTCTATGGAGAGAATTCTACACCAAGAACCACTCTACACAAACAGTTCGTGCATACAAGACACAAGCTCTCACCATTCTATGGAGAGAATTCTACACCAAGAACCACTCTACACAAACAGTTCGTGCATACAAGACACAGGCTCTCACCATTCTATGGAGAGAATTCTACACCAAGAACCACTCTACACAAACAGTTCGTGCATACAAGACTCAAGCTCTCACCATTCTATGGAGAGAATTCTACACCAAGAACCACTCTACACAAACAGTTCGTGCATACAAGACACAGGCTCTCACCATTCTATGGAGAGAATTCTACACCAAGAACCACTCTACACAAACAGTTCGTGCATACAAGACTCAAGCTCTCAAGCCAAGAGGAACACAGCTCAATGCACTCACCATTCTTGAGGTCCAGGTAGAACTGGCCTCCACCACGGCCGATGATGTCAAAGTAGTAGATGGCCTGCACCCTCTGCACCAGGGACTCACTCAGCACACAGCGCACCAGCTCTACCATCTCCTCCGGCATGAGGTCCTCGTCTCCCACCTCCACCAGGCATCTGGACATGTTGGTGTTCATGGCGGCTGGTTGGATGCTCTCAAATGCTACAGAGTCTGCAGAAAGAGTAGAATTCTTATCATTAACATCATGACCAGTGTCGCGGTTGGGGTGGGTGGAAGGTGGCTCGACCCCAACCAGACAGTGAAAAAAAATAATAAAGGGAAATTCCTTCCTCAGTAACTAATCACATTCAAAGACAAAGACGCCACAAACCGCAACCGACGTAAAAACAACTAACTAAAATTACATATACACCTTTCCAATACAAAACTCATTCATAGCACATACAAATGAAAATGAAAAGAAGAAACAATTATTCAAATAAAAACATTTTAAAAACCGCCCAGTGGACTTAATTATAGTTCTTAGTCAATCTTATCTTTCTCTCCTCTCCGCCTCCTCTATATATATAGGCGAGAGAGAACGCCAAGAATAAAATAATGCACACAAACTGTTCTGCACGAGCCACTGCAGAACCAAACAAAACAAAAACCACGTGCAAAACGTTCGGAACATGCGCAGTCAGCAAGTGCTGACTGCGCATAATGCTTAAAGGCGTATCAAGCTGCACTAATCAAACAATACTAAGTGGACTAAAAGTCACACCACCCACCATGAGTTGTGACAGACCCTCAAACTTTGTGTAAAATTAAAAAATAATAAACTGAGTCGTGACAACCATCATCATCATCATCATCATCATCATCACTAAGTCCTCCAAGCAGCCAGACATCTCCATCTTCAGCTCTCGAGGTTGCTGTTGGAGTTACCTTACACTTGGCTTCTGGTACATATACCCTACCATGGGAGTACAGGGGATTGGCCTGCATTTAGTCTGGCCTCTGCTCTTCAACCTGTCTGGCTTGGATGGCCCTATCAGAAGCTGCTGCTCCTGCCAGCATAGCTCTTGAGGCAAGCAAGCTCCTCAACAATAACAAGGTATCAGTATCATCATCATCATCATCATCATCATCATCATCATCATCACCATCATCATCATCAAGACTGTTGAAATCATTATCATACAACTACTACTTCTTGCATTACTATTCTGTTACTATTGTTAATGCCACCATCATCACCACCACAACCACTACTACTCAAGACTACCACTGCCATCACCACCACAATCACAACTACAAACTGTTGAATCTACAATCAACATCACCTCTCAACTATGACTACTACTAATCTTGCTTCTACTCCTACCACCACCACCACCACCACCACCACCACTACTCATACTACCACCACCACCACCACTACTACTCATAATACCACTACCAAAATCTCCACCACCATTATGATCTTCACCACCAACACCACTCTTACTCCATGTAGAACACATTTGGGATTAACAGATGTCAATTTGATTTAAATATGCAGATTGTATGCACAAGAATGCAAAGGCAAAGGAGACAATAAAATGTTACTCAAAACCTAGGACTGCATGAAGTAAGATCAGTAATTAGCCATTTGACCTTCTTAATCACAATATCATTGTGAGAAAGTGTTGTCTACACAGG